>CAUYQG010026662.1:0-12632 GCA_963574415.1 Tarsius wallacei
GACCTGCTGGGCTCTGGTGATCCTTCCACCTCAGCCTTCCAAGTAGCTGGAACTACAGGCGCGCGCTACCACACCCGGCTAATTTTTTGATTTATTGTAGAGATGAGGTCTCACCAAGTTGCCCAGGCGGGTCTCGAACCAGCGGGCTCAGGCAATTTACTCACCTCAGCCTCCCAAGGCGCGCAATTACAGGCTGAGCCACCAAGCCTGGCTTACTTTTAATATTAACATCATATATTGGTGTAGTGCATTTATTATTCTTATAAAATCAATATTGATATATTGTTTTTAACTAGAGGCCATGCTTTATTCATATTTTTACTTTTTTCCCAAAGATGTATTTCTTCTTCAGCGTATATCTATTTTTAATACTTATAAGCTAACAGTTAACATTAATTTATTTTTCTGTGGATTATTTTATTAATTGCATATTGGTTTTCTTTTTAAAAATATCTTTATAATGTTGGTAAGTGTCTAGATATTCCACAGGATATCACAGCAGATATGTTTTTAATATTTTGTCTTGAAAACATTTTCCCTCATGACTACTACCACAACTAACGTCTTACATTTATTGGGCACTTACAATGTAAAAGATTCTATTCTAAGCGTATTAATTGAGTGAAGCTATATAACACTCACAATTACCTTATGAAATTCACCCTATTATCACTTCTGTTTTTCAGATAAAAAATTGGATTATTCCATTATTACAAGACTGATAAGGGGTGAAGCTAGAATTAAAACATAGATTCCTTGGTTCCAGAATGTATGCTATTTACCACTGTGATAAACTAATATTTACACACATCCATGTTGCTTCATTTAGTAAGAGAGAAATGATTGTCATTTTGTATTTTTCTTTGAAGAGACTAAATGGAATCTAGATATACTAACACTATAGATTATTTAATTATGGCATGGACATACAATGGGTTGTAATTTTTATACACACACTATGACGAAAATGTCTTTAGTTCCATATGCAATGGTTGCTCCACAATAATTAATCATAACTGAGGATATTTTCTTTTGAAATCCACATGCATTTTGGAATGTTTTTCAACTCTCATGACTAGAATCCTGCATCAGAACAATAAACTGACATGTAGATCATTTGCTTTTGCTACAGGGTATGTGACATTTTTAACATTTACTTTATGATCAAACATAAAATCAAAGATCACTGTGAACATTCCCACATGGTCAGTTATACTCTTTTAACGGACAATTTCAATTGTCCGTTAATCACCAATCATTTTTTAACACTATACTTATAGTCCATGTCTTGAAAAATGCCAAGTGGGATCAGAGAGATTATTAAAAATTCTGAATAATTTCCTTCCACTTACTCTCCCATGGCTCCCCATGGCTAAATTTACCATTGGTCATCTCCTTTAAACTCTCATAGTCCTTTGAGTTGCTGACAGAGGCCTCCCTCCTGCCAACTTTGTGCTCTTGTGTCTACACATCAGGGATTTTCTAAATGCTTATCAAGCTTGTGGGAGCAGCATTTCCCCATGTCTTTATTGTTGCAGCAGTCTGCTGTATGTTCACAACCATAGTGATATCCTAATATAGACATTTTTTGTAAACAACAGTAATTTTTAAATATTTTTATAATTTTATGATTAAAATAATAATATGTATTTATCATAGACATTATGGGATAAAAATAATACTATTAAGAGATGATATTATTTTTTATTTCACTAATGACAAAACCGGAGCAGCAGAGTGATAAAATTATTTGACTAAGTTCACATAATTAGGTTACATCTTACTAAAAGCTATCTCATATTTTATTAAAATTGTAAATATAAATTATTGCACATGATTTAATTGTATAACAATAATGGTAATTTAAGATCTTTCATATACACAAGATATCTCTTATTTTCTTTTTACTATGGGATAATAAAATAAAATCAATATTCCACTTTTTTATTTCCAATTCTATCTTCCACCATTACAAAACAATAAGTCTCTTAAGTGCAGAGACCTCCAGTTTATCATTTCAATGTTCATAATTCCCTCATAAATTATCTCTTTCTTCAGGTCATATTTAATAGGGTACCTTACTCATAGTAACTGATTAATAATTGTTTGCTATATAATTTATTTCCTAATAAGTTCTCAAAGTTGGGATTTTTCACAAACACTTTTGAAATTAGTATCATAGGAACTGATATTGCGGTCTCTTGATGTCATTTTACAGTCAGAAGCAGGGAAGAATTCCATTGATTGTGGTCCGCCATGATATATAGCACATTCTTATGCACTGAAACGTGGCTTACCATTTGTTTAAAGTCCCATTTTAATGGCTAAATATTATTGGTTGAGATATGCTAGCTAATGTGTACGTTGGCAGTGAAACAGTACAACTTCAGATCCTTTTGAGAATGCAAAGTATTTTACAAAGTTTTAAAAACTGTAAATGAGAACAACGTGGATAATTAATGAACCTCTATTTGAAGAAATTAACATACCACTCATCTTTACGTTGTTCAATATTGCTAAGGCCATTTTCTGAACATGATATTTAGGGGTAATAATTTTTCAGAAAAATATAACGTAATTCCAGTGGTAAATTATCAACAATAATGCTCACTCAACCTTCCCATTTCTGTCTCATCATTCTGTCCTCCAGTTTTCCAAACTATATTCAACCACCACATTTGTAAATCTAAATGTAAAGATTTCAGAAGAATAAGTTTTTTCAAACCATTCTACTCTTCTTAACCAGAAATGCTTTATTGCACTGCTTGTTGCTCTAATGTTGTGCAGGGTGAACTCTTCTCTTGTTATATGCCAAGTGTAATATTCACAATGTTGCTGAATATGACAACAAATGGACTGTACAGTTGTCAAAAACCTCAGCTTTTTTTCAACATTCAGTGTCTCTCCAATAGAAAAGTATTTTTGGCTGGGCTCGGTAGCTCAACCTGTAATCCCAGCATTTTGGGAGGCCGAGACGAGTGGATTGCCTGAGCCCACAGGTTCGAGACCAGCCCAGGAAACTTGGTGAGACCTCATCTCTACAATAAATTAAAAAGAAAAAATTAGCCAGGTATGGTAGCAAGCACCTGTAGTTCTGGTTCCCTGGAAGGCAGAGGTGGAAGGATCACTGGAACCCAGCAATTCAATGCTGGGGTGGCTGTGAGTGTGCCACTGTACTCCAGCCTAGATGACAGAGTCTCACTCCAACTAAAAAAATAAGTATTTTCTTCTATTCCTCTTTAATGAACATTATCTTTTCAAAAATTTATACGCATGTATGTATTTTTGAAGGGCTTTTTAATTTTCTAATGTATGACTGCCTTGTGCTAGACAATTCCCTTTGGGATTTATTTAATAGCTTCTCAAAAAATTCTATTGTCTATGTTTAACTCCTACACCGAATAAAATATAAAACAGTTTTATTCTTTGTATAATAAAATTCTTTCTGAGAATATTGTAAATATATTAATACCTGTTGCACAATCCATTTTACATAGTCTATTGTGTAACATTATGAGAAATCCTATAATTTATTTTCTGCCCATGAACCTCATTATCGTATATAGAATTGGTATGAAAATATTTACTTCATTGGTATTGTTAGTCTTCCAACTATTGTGTTGAACATATCTCTTGCTTCTAATTCTGTATTAAGATCTGACATTATTCCTACAACAAAGGTGTATGGTATTACAAAAATGGCAAAACTATAGGTAAAGTAAACAGATCAATGGTTGCTAGGGTTTTGTTGTGTTTTTTTTGGCGGGGGTGGAAAGATGTTGACTAGGTAAAGCATAAGGGATTTGAAACTCACAAGACTTTGCACAAAGAATGAATCTTGGTGCATGCTAATTTAAAAGATAATTTAGAAGATTGAGTGATCCCAGAATGGAATGCAGAGTGTAACAGCACAATCCAATTGTATTTAAAAATGTATCCCAAAAAAACCTTAGTTATGGAAGTAGAAAAAAAAGCATTGAAGTAAATTTAAAAATAAATACAATCTATGGGCATAAAAAGAAAAATGATCATATATTAATAATGTACTCTACTTTTTAAAGTATTTTTAAAGTATGGGGTTTTAACACTTCTAAAAACATTTTACTTATATAATGGAATAAAACAATTAAGTGAATAGATGACGGATTCTTGGGGGCCAGGTTTTTTACTGTTGGAGTGAGGAGTTAGAGATTAGCAAGAGAAGTCTAGGCGAATCTATGTTATAATTAGATTGGAGTTGAAGACAACACTATGAACTTATGCTTACCTTCTATATAGATACATGCAGAACATATTTACAGTTATGTTTATGCACATATGTCACTATGCACATATATATTCTCTTGTTCTGTCAGTGAGAGTGCTAAGAAATAACTATACCCTAGAAGACTAAAATGAGTAAACCTAGCACTCAGAACTTTATTTCTAATGCTATTCCCTAACAAAAGGGAACAGATCTCCTTGAATATATGCTGATTTTAAAATTGAAGTAGGAAATGCATAAGAACATCTTATAGGGCCACAAAGTAAAGAAATGCTAAAACAAAATTATTAGGATATATCAAAGGGACACAGGAATCACCTGAAAGAGTCCTCACTGGCCAAAGCTGAGATAATTTAAGCAATAAGAGAAATAACGCTGTATTGAATTATAATCCAATGTATATACTAAATTTATATGAGTTAATGCTGATTAAAACAAATAATTTAATGAATGTGTAAGTGGTAAAAAGTCAATCTCTCTTCTATATAAATTACATATATAAATTTGAAACTATATATAAAATAAGCATATTTATATTATAAATATATTATATATAAATATACTTTCTTTCACACTCAAGAAAAATAAGGAGCTTAATCCCCTATTCTTTCAATGTGGGATACACATAATAACTTCCTTCAAAAGAGCAACGTATAGAAATTGGAAGAAACATTTGTCATGGAGAAGCATGGCAAATGCCCTCTTATCCAAGTAATCAAGATTAACATTCACAGTGTCTAGTCATATTGATAGTATGTTACTTTAATTTGATATGATATAATATGGTATGGTATGATATGATATGATCACAGTGGCACTTTACTTCTGTGTTTTTCCTCATAAAAGCCCATAACTTCAGTCTCAAGATGGAGGAAAAAGTCAAATTTCATTTGAGGGACATTCTACAAAATTACTGACCAGTATCCCTCAAAATTAACAAGGTCCTCAAAGACATATAAGTCTGCTGAAAGCCTAAGGAGACATGATTACTGAATGTAATGTGGTAGCCTGAGTGTGATAACAGAGAAAGAAAAAAAGAATGACAGTTGAAAACTAAACATATATAAATAATGTGTACACTTTAATAACAAGGGTACCTGCTTAATGAACATTTGTATACCTAACCCTGAATTGTACCCCATATCTTTAAAATAAAAAAGAAAAACATCATGTAGAAAAATCATGATATATCAATATTGGCTATTGCTTTATAACTTTATAATTTCTCTTTCTCTCTCTCTCTCTCTCTCTCTCTCTCTCTCTCTCTCTCTCTCTCTCACACACACACACACACACACACACACACACACACACAAAAACAACAGGGTGCCAAAAAGATGCATACACATTTTAAGAGATGCTATCTATGTATTACTTTTGAAGTTGAATTGAATTACTGTGTCAATGTTTAGTATGACATTCACTCAAATGATGGCATTAATCAAATGAATGCTAGCATCACTGCAGAACAGGCAAGACAGCAAAAGAAAAATGGCAGAAGCACACATCCTTCAAGGAGTGCAAGCCCATTTTGGAGTGGTATTTGAAATTTGAGAGTGTTGTGGAAGTACAATGACAATGGGGCTGAGTATGCAATAGAACCTCCAACACACCTAACAAGGACATGTGTTCATGGTAGTTTGAGACACATGGTCCTGTGTGTCCTGTGTATAAGGGAAAATCCAGGAGGCCTCGTACAGCAAGAAATCTTGCAGTAGTTCGCCAAAATCAGAAGTGTCTGGATGCAGATGGTAACCACTTTCAGCACCTCTTGTAATTGCAGAAGTCAAACGAGACATGTATTCTTTTTTTGGTTATCTGTATATATTGAGTATTTCCATTTTTATACAATTTTTTCCTTTCTTAAAATGTGTATACATGTTTTTGCCACCCCCCGTATTTGCATTTAGCTGGGTGAGTAGTATCGGATGTGTGTCAGTCCCTTTGGAGAAATGCTTTCTGGAAGCTTGGGTGGAGAAAAAACAGGTAATTAAAGCTATGGGTAGCTTCACTGGTATGTAGAGAATAAATTGTAGGACACATTTTTTTTTTTAGTTGGAGTCTCACACTTGTCGCCCAGACTGGAGTGCAGTGGCACACTCACAGCCACCGCAGCCTTGACCTGCTGAGCTTAGGCAATCCTTCCACTTCAACCTTCCAAGTAGCTGGAACTACAGACACTCATCACCATGCCCAGTATTTTTTTTTTTTAATTTATTGTGGAACTAGGTCTCACCAAGTTAACCAGGCTGGTCTCAAACCCCAAGGCTCAGACAATCCTCTCGCCTCGGCCTCTGAATGTGTTGGGATCACAGGCTGAGCCACCATGCCCAGCCAGACCAACAATTTTTGAAAGTTTTTTTTTTTTTTTAATGGCATGCCATGGCTGTATGTTTAAAGAGATGTTAGCTAAATGTCTATTTCTTGACTAAGAATGATTGGATTTAATTCTAATACTCCTTTGTAACATGGACAATTGACTAGATAAACATTTTTTAAAGGGGATGATGACAGTATCCAAGCAATATTCCTTTAAAAATCTGTTGTGGTTTGCCATGATCAGGAGTATCTGGATGCTGATGGTAACCACTTTAAGCACATCTTGCAATTGCAGAAGTTAAATGTGACTTTATCTTTTGTTATTGGTATATATTGTGTGTTGCAATTTTAATACAGTTTTTTTCTTTAAGATGTGTATACTTTTTGGCATCTTTCTATACTTTAAACAAGGATATGTAGAAAATGATTCAGATATTAAATTTGTGTACCACCAAATAATGAAAACAATGATTGTTAAAATAATGGATGAGATTAAGTTTTAAATTTCCTTTAATAATATTATAATACTGTTAGGTAATAAGCAAAATCTGTGGTTAAGATGTGATTCATTTCTCAGTTTTTATTCAATAGAAATATAATATGAAATCCATCCCTCGCTGTTACTATTATTTAATTATATTCTTTAATTTACTCCTTTGGGAACTGTAGGTTTTGATCTAATGCCTGGGGAGATTATTGTTCAGTGCTAGTATTTATTTAGTTGTCCTGAGCCTTTTCTGGCCTTGTTCAAGGGAAGCGCCTGTAGTTTAGCGGATATGAAAAAAAAAAAAAGGTATTAGATACTCATTAAATTTTAGCTAGAGTAAATGACTGTTTTGGACCCTTGATAAAGTTGTTGTTGTTGTTGTTTTTCCCAGCACTTTTGTGGTATATCTTTATCAAGTTATCTTACAATTTTCAATTCTATCATTCCCTTTTATTCTCTATCTCCCCTTTCCCCTGAGTTATCTATTTTGATTGAATTCTCCAAATTGTTCTGTTTCTAATCTTTTTTTAACCATACAATTAGTGTCCTCTTTCTCTAGATTTCCCCTCATCTCCATTGACACTTTAGTTCATCCCTTTGTTACCCCAATATGACTAATTGCTTGTTTTAATAGTCTTTACTTTTAGACCAGGCTTAGGTTCACAATAAAATTGACTGGAAAGTATAAAAAGAGTTCCCAGATACCCTTTGTCCCCACGTACTCAAATCCTCCCCCACCATTACCATCCTACACCTCAGTGGTTTGGTACATTTTTTATAATTGGTGAACCAATATTGACACATTGTCATCTAAAGTCAACAGCTCATATTATTAAGGTTCATTCTTCACTAGAGGTGTTGTTTGTTCTCTGGATTTTGTAAAATGTATAACTTCTTGCATACCTAATTCTGAAATGTACTGCACTTCTTTAAAATTAAAAAAAGAAAAATGTTTAATGAAGTGACTGACACACATTCACCATGGTAGTTTATGCAGAATTGTTTCACTGCCCTAAAAATTCTCTGTGTTCCTTCTCTTTATTACTTTCCTCAAGCTGAATTGATTTTGTTCCAACTCTGGCCACACACCACTGCTATATCATGTTGACAGGGGCTCTAATCATGTCACACCCCTGTTCTGAAATTCTAAGTGCTCTTCATGGACTTTTCAGTTAAGCACACACTGTCAGTTCAATTTTTGAACTCTTTGACAACTCTTGTAGCCTCATAGTCCATGACACCCAGACTGTACACTGTAGTCAATCAAACTCACTGACCTCCTGTTCCTGGAAGAGGTCACTCTCCTGATGTTTTGACTCATGCTCTTTTAGTTTCTTGGAATGTTTTTTCTCATTCTTTTCATAATTATCCTTAAGTCTGGCACATATCAAATAATCTTATCAAATATATTTACTTTGGGGTTTTTTCTGTCATCACAAATGAATTTGAGATCTACTTTTTCAGTCCAAATACAACACTGTTTACTGTCACTTTACAATCGGAATCTTCTTTGTAGTTTAGTTATTTATGCCAATAATTCATTTATACTGAGCATAAAAGTAAACCTTGCTCATATTTGTGTCTTCCTAGAGTACAATTTCAGTACCTTGATTTGTTGATTGTTTGAAAGTCCTCCTCCAATAATGTTGAAAATGTCAATGGTTAAAGATAAAAAATGTTGTTTCTATATATTTAGGGAGAAGATAAAAAGAGGGAAAAAAAGCAAAGACACTGTAGAAGAAATAAATGACAGAATGGGAATACGTGTGGTGGAAAGTTTTAGTGTTTTTTAAGAGTACATCATTAACTTAAATTTGGGGAATCCTAGCAGAAGGGAAATACATTTCATGCAGTTATTTTTTGAACCCCAAACCAAGAAGTTTGTGTGAGTTAATTCATGATTTTTTTTAAATTAAGTAATGTAGCTTTCTCTTTTTTCTCTGAGGTTTTGCTTGATTTATTTTTATTAGTTATATTAATACTTGTTATTTTAAAATTTGATCGGAGATATTATTTTTATAAGAAGGTTTATATAATGAGGCATTTTGTTTGATGAAGCAAAACTTGTACCAAATAAACTGGCCAGGAAGATTTTATTCTAAATGATTACATGTAGTGGGAACAGAAGGCAGAACTGTCTGAACTCAATCCAGCTGAAATAAAGGCGGGAGAGCTGCGCCAGTGGAAAAGGTCCTGGAAGAGTTTGGCAGGTCTGTTAGTGGAATGTGTGGGAAGCATCTTGAGTTATTCCTAATTTTGCAAATGTTTCTCTTTATGATAAAGCCATCTGTGTTTGCTAATTGGTGCTCATCAAAGTTGGACTCCCATCCTCCAACAGAGACTGGGAGAAAGGGGAGTTATCTTCCTTGATGATTACATATCAAAGACATGACTGTCAGCTCTTAAAAAAGTCCTTGTGAATCTTAAAACTGTCAAAAGGCATTTAAAATTTTTTACATATGCCTCAGAGGGCCTGGAAAATAATTAATATTTACACGTCTTCTTAAGTAAACACTCTAAGAAAAAGAAAAAAAGTTAAAGACCTAGAGTTAGAAAGAAGCTTGTATACATGTATTCAAACTGAGAGGGACATTAAACCTGTAACAGAAGGACATATATTCTGATTCCACTTATATGAGGTCTCTACAGTAGTCAGATGCACAGAAACAGGAAATAGAATGGTGGTTGCCAATGACTAGAGGAAAAGGTAACTAAGAAGTTGCTGTTTAATGTTTATGGGGATTCACTTAGGCAAGATGAAAAGTTCTAGAGATGGGCTGTACGACAATGCAAGTAACAGTACAGTATTGTGCACTTAAAACTTTGTTACAAGGGTAGATTTCATGTTAAGTTGTTGCAGGAATTTTCAACTGTGCTATCAGCTTAGATCCTCAAGATCTTGTCTCACCACCAAAAAATTAAGAGCCATGGACAACGAAGGATGAGTGAAGAAGGAGTTTATTAAGCAACAGAAAACTCTCAAGAAAAGACAAGGGCCCCAAAATGGGTTACTGGCAGTGGGAGAATGCTCTGCAGTTTTCCCTCTACATTCTAGGGGCATTCTTCTCATTTGCATCTTACTCACCTCTCAACTTCCTAGCTGTTTTTTGGTTCCAGCCTTTGCTACACATATATGCCCTTGTCTAAAGTTATTCCATCTTGATTATTACCCATAAATACCACAGAAATGCCCACTGTGGGGTGGAGGGAGTAAAACCACACTGCAAATAGCATGTTAATGATATTACAATGAGATTAGTTCAAGTTAAGACATTTAGTTGAGCTAGTGCATCTGCACCTGAATGGCAAAAAATCCCTTTGAACAAAGCATCAGCCAAGCATTTTGGCTTAAGAGGATGTTCTTGACCACATTAACCATATTTTCAATTGCTAATTACAAAACTGGGGTGGTGCAGGAATATACCTGCAGGTTTTACTTTTCCTTGACACCCTCTTTTTCTATCTGCCTAGCCAGTCTCTGAAGATCCCCACCTGCAATGTATTTTTTGCCACAATAAAATAAAATAAAATAAACTCAAAAAGTAGTTTAAATATGGATAGTTGCCACTGATGAATGATACGGTAAGTCATGAACCCAGTTTTAAACCACAATGTACAATACCAAAGCCTGAACACTTAGCTGTCAGGTTTTCTTGCCCTCCAGTACATTTGGGAATTATGGGGTACTTAGAATAGGTGATTGGGGTTGGGAAAACATGACCCCTCACATTCTTTAGCAATCAAGATGTAAGGGATCCATGAGTATCTCTGTATTGTAGTCTACAAGATCACTTAATTACTGTCTGTCCTTGGGTTGTCATTAATTTTTCTGAGGGTCATTATTCTCATATATACAATATTTCTTCCTCACAGTGTTCGATTACTGTAAGATTAGATCCTCCAAAGGAAATTATTTCTAAACTTTATGAATATTAATAAGTACTATAAGTGTGAATTATCAAGTCCCTGTTTATCCCAACATCTCTTCCACAATAGTGCAGCCCCCAATCACATGGAGACACTTAAGAAACAGAGGAAAACAAAAGGCAAATCTCCAGTTTTAGTGATCAAATCTAAACATGAATTCTGGGTTCATGAGTCAGGTTTAGGTTCAAACCTAGGGCCAGATAAACAAATATCATCTACCATTTATCTGTTTTTGGAAAAGCATTATCCAAGAGAAATATGATGAGGGTCACATCTGTCACTTTAAATTTACTGATTATTTGTGTTTAATAGAAAAAAAAAAAACTCAATAGCTGAAATGAATTTGAATGTTATACTTTATTTAGGCCACATCAACGGTAGCATTTATTATTATTTCTGCATGTTAGTTTATATAAAAAAGTTAATGACATCTGATGTTGTTTTTTGTTCTAAGTCACCAATATTTGGTATTTAATTTAAACTAGCAGAACATTTCGATTTGAATATTAAATTTTATCTATATATTTGATCTGTATTTAAATGTTATAAAATTTAAAGTGAACATTTTAATTCGGATATACAAGGTGCTCCAAAATAGCTTAAGTTTTTCAATAAATAAACCGAATAACAGTTCATATATTTAAGTTCATTAAAATTAAATGAAATAGGCTGGGCACAGTGGCTCATACCTGTAATCCCAGCACTTTGGAAGACTGAGGTGGGAGAATCGTTTGAGCCCAGGAGTTCGAGGCCAGCCTTGGTAACATAGTGAGATATTGTCTCTAAAAAATTTGCAAAGAATTATCTCAGCCTGGTGGTGCACACCTGTATTCTCTGCTACTGGGAAGGCTGAGGTGGGAGCATCATTTGAGTCCAGGAGGTTGAGGCTGCAGCGAGCTGCACTCCAGTTGTGCCACAAGATGAGACTCTGTTTTAAAATAAATGAATGCATAAATAAATAATTCAATTCTTCATTAGCAATAGTTAAATTTCCAAATGATTGCACATGCTTAGGGGCCACAAAATTGTACAGCAGAACACTAAAGCTTTTGAGTTGCTTGTTCTCATCCCTACTGCCACCTGGTTTTGAGATGTTTCAGTCTGTGTAGATGGGAAAATATCACAGACGAAAGCAGAATCTATACATTACATAGTTTTGCACTTTCCAATCAGGGAGAAATGGGGGAGAAACCAAAACCAACTGTACGTGCTTGCGGGAATCATGGGCTACATTTAGTCCAAACACCTTATTTTATAATTGAAGAAATAGACAACAGGCAAAGAGAGCGACTTGCTTGAGGCACATACTGAATGACGGGCAGGTCTAACAGTAAAGCCAAGAGCCTTGAGCTCCAAATCTTCACCTGCAGAACTCAGTCCTACTAACTGCTTTTTTTTTTATTGTGATATTAAGGGGTACATTTAAGGATTAGGTACACAAATATGTCTCATTCAGGCACCCTTGTTTGTAAGAAATGTCCCCCCATCCCCAGACAGGTATTTACTGCCATTAATTGCTTCCCCTATCCCTCTCACCCCCCCATCGTTTCCCACCACTGTCAGTCATTTTCTTGTGGTAGTACATTGGGTGATCAAGGTCTACTATATGAGTGAGAACATGTGATACTCAGTTTT
>CAUYQG010026665.1:0-17856 GCA_963574415.1 Tarsius wallacei
CTGTAGTTCCAGCTACTTGGAAGGCTGAGGCGGAAGGATCGCTGGAGCCCAGCGGGTCGAGGCTGCGGTGGCCGGGAGCAGCCACTGCACTCCAGTCTGGGCGACAGAGTGAGACTCCAACTCAAAAAAAAAAAAAAAAAAAAAAAATGATGAAAACTTCAGTACGTTAGTGGACTGAATTTTCAACCTATATAATTTTTAGTAAAACAAATTGCCCAGAGGAATTCTAAATCCTCTAAAGGACACTGGCAGCATTTCCAAGGTCTAGGCATATGCATGCATTATTAATAAATTCCCAGAATTTAAAAGTTATATTACTATTTCTGTATGTCTTTTGTATCCTCAGGAAGTGTATAGGTAGTAATATGAAGTAAATTAAAATCATGGCATTATTGACCTCAAAATAAATGTTTTCTAGGTAAAATATCATTATATATGTAAACTTTATGTATATGTAGCAAATACTAGAAATCAATTTTAAATGCTTATTAATCCTTTTTCTAGGTATAGAATAATGTATGCCAATTGCCGAAATATGTTAAGATGTAAGAACTTCAGTGTGACATTTAGAATATAAATGCATACTTGCGAGGCAAATATTTAGTAAATCAATAAGTTTGTGATTCATCCAGACTTTCATTAATCCATTCATCAATCATCCATTTATTCATTAATCTATTCCTGGATATATGAATGTATATGTTAGTCAGCCTCACTCTCTAAGGGTACTAGTTGGATAAATACTTGAGGCAATAATTTGTACATATCCTTCTTTAAACAATGTAAATTATTCAATTCTTGTGACTATAATATTTTTCTTGTATTTCTATCTTCATTTGTCCTACATATAAAAATATTTTAATTTAGTAAAAGTGCAAGAAAAAAAGAGATATTTCTTATCCCTGTAAATAATTGTCATTCAATAAGTATATACTGAATATAAAATGTGTGTATAGTTATACTATTTCTACTGTAATAAAATTATAATAATATTTATACAAGGAAACTAAGAAGAATCATCCAAAGTCAGGGAATGGGATGGAAAAAACAAGAGAGGTAAGTCTAGAGTTACTATTATGAGAGTTAAATATCCAATTTTTATAAATTAGACTAATTTGATAATTTGGACAATTTTATGTTCTAAAGTTTTATTCAGGTTTCACAATGGTGACAGAAAAGTAGTTAAAATTTTTCAAGTAAGGTATCTCTTCATAAAGGCAAAGTTTATGTTTTTGTTTACCTTAATTGCTCTGCTTAGGATAGACATACTGGGATATAATTCATTACTCTGTATTTGCTATGTTAATGACTATTTTTAAAGAACAGTCTTCAAAGTAAGATCTGCAATTTAAGGATCCTCACCTGGGAGCTTTTTAATTAGTCTGGGCATTAGTCTAGGAGCATTTTAATTAATTCTGAAAAACAAATGAAAACCTGTAAAACCCATTCCCAGATCCAAAGTACCTGAAAGCTGGAATAGGAATCATATATCAGTTAAAAAAAAAAAAAAAGACACTGAAATGCAAAAGATCATCTCTGAAATATCATATATAATCTCTGAGATATTCACATTTTACAATACTTTTTAATATTATAAAGTTTATTAAAACACATGTGTTCACATTATGCTGAGTTTTCAGAAGTTTTTGACAAATAACAGTATGACCTCCATGCCCCACACTTCCTATTCACCCAGTCTCACCCCAGTGGCTTTTTTTGTTTGTTTTCCCTGAAGAAGAATGTCCGCAAAGAGAAACATTTTGCCAATGTGGAAGAGGTAAAACAAAAAATGGCAGAAACACTAAAAGACATCAAAGTCGATAAGTTCAAAAGTTGTTTTGAACAGTGAAAGAAGCATCTCAATAGATGTATTGCTTCAAATAGAGAGTATTTTGAAGGGGACTGAAGTTTAAACATGCAAGAATACACAAATTTTTATGGATAATTTTTTTTGGGGTTCCCCTTTTTCTGTCCCACCAACATACTCTTTTCTAGTCTAATAACTTTTCTCATTCTTTCCTACCATTCTCCAATGGGGTCTTCTTATTTTAAGCCCTCAGAGCTCAATACACCTACCTTGTGAGATACAACAGTTGTACTGTCTCTTACTTGATAACCATTTGTTGCTTTGGCTCACAAATATATTCTTTGCAATGATCAGAGTGATAACTTGGAATGGGCAACACATAATTTTGTTTTTGTTGACTAAATCAATACACAAATATCAGTTTTCTGCTTCTTGGTTTCTTTAATATGGGGATAAAGAAATAGGTATTTTAGACTAATTCATATACTTATTCAACAAACAAGGCTAAAGGCATCACACTCCTTGAGTTTACAAATATTTTCTCATACTGTATAAGATATCACTTCATTCTGTTTATTGTTTCCTTTGTTGTGAAAAACATTTTTAGCTTGCTATAATCCCATTTATCATTTTTTCTCCTTTTTTTGAGGTCTTATTCAAATAGTCTTTGGCCAGATCAATGTCTTGAAGTGTTTACCCAACGTTTTCTTCTGACAGCTTTATAATTTTGTGTTTTGCATTTAAGCCTCTAATCTATTTTGAGTTGTATTTGATGAAAGGTAGAGATACAGTTTTATTCTCCCACATGTGAGTATCCAGTTTTCTTAGCACCATTTATTGAAGAGATTGTTTTTTCAACAGTGTGTGTTCTTAGTCCCTTTTTCAAAAGTGAGTTGGCTGTAAATGTGTGAATTTCAAAATCTATTACAAGGCTATGGTACTGGCATAAAAATAGGCACATAGGCCAGTGAAACCGAATAGTAAACACAGAAATAAGTGCTAAACTTAATAGATTAGTCTTGTCCAAGGATACATAATCCTTTCCGTGCTCATTTACTTGGCATCACCATCTTTTTTTACACACAATTCACAGATCCTGGTATCTGTGAAACTATCAGTAATGCCTTTATTTTAGCCCTGATAAGCTATAAAAATTTTAAGAATTCATATCTAAAAATTATCTTACTGTCAACAAAGAGGGATAACTTAAACTTCCTCTTTTCCTAGTTGGATATCCCTGATTTCTTTCTCTTGTCTAATTGCTCTAGCTAGGCCTAAACATCTAGGATCTACAAGGAATTCAAATGGGCCAAAAGAAAAAAACAAACAATCCCATTAAAAAGTGAGCAAAAAGCTGGGCTCGGTGGCTCATCCTGTAATCCCTCGCCTGGGGAGGCTGAGGTGAGTGGATTGCCTGAGCCTGCAGGTTCGAGACCCGCCTGGGCAACTTGGCGAGACTTCATCTCTACAATAAATCAAAAAATTAGCCGGGTGTGGTAGCGTGCGCCTGTAGTTCCAGCTACTTGGAAGGCTGAGGTGGAAGGATCGCCTGAGCCCAGCAGGTCGAGGTTGCGGTGGCCGGGAGCGGCCACTGCACTCCCGTCTGGGTGACAGAGTGAGACCCCAACTCAAAAAAAAAAAAAAAAAGAGCAAAAGACATGAATAGACACTTCTCAAAAGAAGATATACAGACAGGCAACAGACATATGAAAAAGTGTGCAGCCTCTCACTATTCATCAGAGAAATGCAAATCAAAACCACATTGAGATACCACCTAACACCAGAAAGAATGGCCATCATTAATAAAACAAACAACAACAGATGCTGGAGAGGATGCAGAGAAAGAAATAATGCTTCTGTACTGCTGGTGGGAATGCAAAATAGTGCAATCTCTTTAGAAGACAATGTGGAGATTTCTGAAAGAACTAGAAATTTACCTTCCATATTACCCAGCAATCTCCCTATTGGGAAACTAAACTACCCAGAGGAGCTCAAATCATTCTACAAAAAAGATATCTGCACATACATGTTTGTTGCAGCTCTATTTACAGTAGCAAAAACTTGGAACCAACCATGCTGCCCTTCGAAGTTGGACTGGATAAAAAATGTGGTATGTATACACAATGGAATATTATGCAGCCATAAAGACAGACAAACATACAGACTTAAGAGCAACTTGGATAGACTTAGAGTCTATCATACTCAGTGATCTATCATGGAAACAAAGAATAGTACCATATGTTCTCACTCATAAGCTGACATTGAATAATTATCATAACACTATAAGAAAGGGACTGGCAGAGGCGTGGTGGCTCAGCCTGTAATTCCAGCACTTTGGGAGGGCGAGGCAAGAGGATTGCTTGAGCCCAGTGATTGCAAACAAGCTTGGGCAACTTGCTGAGACTTCATCTCTACAATACATCACAAAAACTAGCCGGGTGTGGTGGCATGCATCTGTAGTTCCAGCTTCTTGGAAGGCTGAGGCAGAAGGATTGCCTAAGCCAAGCAGGTCAAGGCTGTGGTGGCCATGATTGTGCCACTGCACTCCTGCCTAGGTGACAAAGAGTGAGATTCCAATTCAAAAAAAAAAAAGAATTGGCAGTAGTGAGAAACTGTCAGGGGAAGGGGGATGGAATTAGCAGTTGAGGGAAACTGCAGGGATGTGGGGTTACATCTCATCAACAAGGGTAGTCGCATAATGAGCATTTGTATGCTTAACCCTGAATTGTACCCCACTTCTTTAAAATAAAGAAATTGAAAATTAAAGAAAATGCAAACAAATAAATAAAAATTTTCTTAAAATTTTAGTAAATGTAAACTCCAGAATTATAATTTGCTTTGAAGAAAAGTTCTTATAAATTGTCATTTGATTGTATTCTCCAAAACCTCAATGCCATAAACAGAAAAAAAGAAAAGAAGGAAGGAAAGAAGGAATAAAGAAGGAAAAGACAAAGAAAGCTTCTGTAGAAATCTGGAAGATTTCCTATTAAAGAGTAAAGACTATAGAGACATGGAAAACCAAATATAATATGGACGCCTACTTGGTCATTTGGTGAATTGGAAAACAAAAGAAATGAACAAGAAACTCATTATCGCCATTGCTCTGTACATTTTTTAAAAAAATGCATATAAAAGATGAGATCAAATTTTGTATAAAATTGAAATTTATATATATGTACACATATACTGTGTATAGGTAAGAGACATCTGTGTCTTATTTGTTTTTGCAATATAGACACTAGTATTTTTGATATGTAACATATAATCTAAATTTTATATGTATATTTTTATCTATCTATAATGTGAGAGAAAGTGATAGCAAGATAAGAAGTACACAGAACATAGATTAAAGATAGGTAAATCTAGTTAATGTTTTTTTTAAAATCATGCTTACAGCCAGTTTTTTAGCTATATGTTAATCTCCAATTAAAAAGAATGAACAATAAAAAATACAAATAATTTGATTCAAGCAAATATGGGTAAATTGGAAGGGCAAACTGAAACTTGAAAAATCACTGTGTTTTGTTCCTAAATCTTAGCACAATGCTGAGAAAGTAAAAACTGTGTCCTGAAGGAATGTATACTCCAGATAAAGATTAACTTTGCTGATTTTGCCTTTCTAGAAACCCAATTCCTTCAAGTATGACCAGTATTCGCCCACTGTTATCTTAAAATAAAACCCTGAAGGTGATAAGACCATGCTACTCAGTGCCTGGGAACTAGACCCGCTCCCCACCCCCTTTAATCAGGATTTGCAAATTATCCACATGTGGTCAGCAATGAAGTCAAGGCAGTTGTAACTACTTGATTGCAACATCTCCAGGGGAGAGGATTTAAGTCGGGGGGTTTGGGGGGACTATGGTGCCACACACTTCTTAAGAGTGCTGGCCCTCTTCCAGTCTGTGGGAATTAAGCTTTTCTTAAATAAATCTTTTCTTCCTTCACCTTTTTGTGTGTTGCAAATCTTTGCAATCCTAGGAGCGCACACCCCCGGCACACTGACTCTAGTGGTGCTGTGCCCCTCCAAACACTCCGTACCTAACACAAAATACTTGAATAGACATTTTTCAAAAGAAGGTATACCAGTGGCCAATAAGCACATGAAAATATACTCAATGTCACTAATAATTAGGGAAATGTAAATTGAAAATAAATTGCCTGCCCACATGCATTAGAATGGCTACTTAAAACAAAAAAGAAAATAACAATTGTTTGCAATTATTTGGAAAAATTGGAAAATTGGAACCCTTGTGCAGGGTTGGGAATATAATGTGGCAGAATCTCTATGGAAAATAGTTTGACAGTTTCACAAAAAATTAAAAATAGAATTGTAATGTGATTCAGCAATCTCACTTCTGAGTAAATACCGCAAATAATTGAACAGAAGGTCTCAAAGAGTTAGTTATACACCCATGTTTATAGCCACACTATTTATAAGCAACAAAATGCAGTAGTAACCCACATGTACATCAACAGATGGATGAATAAGCAAAATGTAACATATGCATACAATGGAATATTATTCAGCCTTAAAAGGAAAAGTTGACAGACGCTATGAAATGAATGAAACTAAAGGATAATGAATGAAACTAAAGGATATAGTTCCACTTACGTGAAATACTGAGAGTAGTCAAATTCAGAGATGGAAGGTAGAATTGTGGTTGCAAGAGCAATTCAGTCAAAGATTGTGTCCTCCATATGTTGGAGACAGAGCTGACTCCTTATTCAAAATCCTGCAGAACCAGGGCTCTCTACTCCTGTGATTGTTACCACCTGTGATAGGTTGAATTACGTCCCCCCAAAAAAGATGTGCTGAAAACCTAATCCCCAATGTCTCAGATTGTGACCTTATTGGGAAATATGTTTTTGAAATATGGTTTTGAGATTCCTACGGGAATATTCTATTCTAGTATAACCACTATCCTTAAAAAAAGACTGGAGAAGAAGGAGACACAGGAAACAGCATGTGAAGATGGAGGCAAAGATTGTAGTGATGCTGCCCAAATGGGAGATTCCTAAAAGTCTGAAGAGGCAGGCAAGGATTTGGTCCTAAAGGTTTCAGAGAGAATTCTATCTGGCTGACTTTCTGTTGTTTCAAGTCATTCAATTTAAATCATATACTTTGTAATGGCATCTCAAGGAAACTAATACCCCATCTAAACAACACCCTATTCACACAAAATGTCCAAAATTTTGATGTCCAACACTTAATGAACTCTGGAAGTTTAGAGTATAAATTCTGTCTCGCTCTGTAGTCAGTTCTATGGTATGATTCTAGTGAACTTCTTCAACACAACACACAAGGATGCCATCTGACAAGAGCAACTTTATTTCTACGTACAATAGTATATTTCCTCAGTCATCTGGTAACAATAGCATGTAAAAATGTACATGTGTTAAGAATTTATTTTTTCTATATAAATGGGTGATGAGGTTAATAATAAAATTGACCTATTCCTGACACATCTAAAATAAGAATGTGGGGTTTCAGTTAAACATTGTCATATAGCATGTATTTCTTCCCTCTTTCAAAATAATAATAAATTTAATACATAATAGGAATATGATGAGAGTGGTTGGGTTTACCTTTCTCTGTAGTGAACTTTGAGGACTGATTCAAGTGAATATCTTCCCCACAACACACAAGGATGTCATCTGATAAGAACAATTTGAAGGCACAAGAGTACTTTTCCTTTATTACATAATAATGGTAGCACCCACCATTAATATTAGTAATCAACTACAAATTTAGTTGTTAAAATGAGAAAAAATTAAATGAATACATTCGTAAAGGGTATTTACATTTTCAAATATAAGATTGTCCACTAAATACAGATGAAATATGTTTTCATTCTTGAGTTATCAGCTAAATTATTTATTAACTCTCAGTTCTCATGCTTCATTAAAATAAATAGAGAAAAATAACATTTTCTAAATTGTTCTACATTCAAGGCAGTTATGTTAAGGTCAATGATGTTCAAGGTATTAGTATAATGCTTCTAATCTAAATTCTGCAAACACAAATGTCTTGACATTTGTTTTGCAATATGAGAAAAGAATGTAGTAGCTACTTTGTTCTGTCTCCCATGACAGACAGATACAATCTTTCCTAATACTGGATGTGTTTTATTTTCTTGAAACAGATGTACATATTATATCCATTTTTTGGTATTTTTTTCTACATACCATTTTGAGTGTGATTTTATACAATGCTGTATCATAGCCACAAAATATTATATATGTTTAGGTTTATCTATACCTGAAAATTATATTTAAGTAGTATATACAAAACAGAGGACACTTTGCATTTAGCAAGTGCAAATGGTATAATTGGTATATAAATGTGGGAAGAAAACAGAAAACTTATTATAAATAACTTTCTATGAAGTTATGATTTTCCTACAAAACATTGTTTACTTATGAACTTCTATACTCTTTAATTCATGAGAACATAATACCAGACAGCTATTAATGCTACAAGAAGTGCCCAAATTTCTCTTTCGCTGTGTGAAAATAAATTTTGAGGATTAGAAACAAAAACGAACAACAATAAAACAAACAGGAAATTTTCTTGCTAGTGTTTTTGTAACTAAGATTAAGTTTCTAGATATATTTTTAAAGGTTATATGTGAGTATTCTCTTTCAACATTGCCATGTGCAATTACAATAGCTGAAACCATTTAGGTAGGAAAAATATAATTAAAAATAACTAAATAGCTTACATTTTTAATTAAAAGGAGTAAACATTGGAAGCAGGAAAGCATCTGACCTCCCCCCCCAAAAGGTGATATTTTATGTGCAACCATTACAGTTATAGGAATGAGATTGTTGCTAGGCAACAAGTCTCTTATAATCTTGTGAGGCTTTTGTATCTGAAGAAAACTGAGGCAAAAGAAAGTTTGGAAAGCTAATGAGGAAAAAATGGCTTCTGTGCAGATAGATCAATAGTGCACCTGACCAGAAAATAAACTATTAATGGGAAAAGACGAAGAAAAGCTACTTAGAGCTACTTGAGAATAAATTTATTATCACCAGGTGTGTTTAATTGTCCACACACTAATTCCCTGTTATCGTTTTGTCTTTTTGTGTGTGCAGTAATACTTTCTTACGTGGAAAGTCAATAATATGTAGCAACATTTCTATTCATTGAGTTTAACAACAACCCCAAACAACATTTTGATCACTTCATTTTCTGTATCGTTTAAGAATTCAATAAGCTGTAATTGGCCTACATTCATGCTCTGGTTATATGAATGACAATAATCTGCAGTTTGAATTGAGTTCCTGCCTGCAAAAATGTAGTCATGCAATTGACATTACAGTAAATTAAATATGGAGACAGTCTCTCAAATAAGACATCAGAGTTTGGGTGTCAAGATAGGGCTAGAAATCAAGAACAAAAAGTTACAGGCAAATTCTTAGTGTACTCTTAGCTCTGTCTGTGATGGGCAAAGAGATATGGCCAAATCTGAGTGCCAAGTCTTTAATCATTTGCAGAGGGATACTCCAAACAAGTAAAAACATTGGTACTTCCTATAGTTTTTCTGTGTCCTAAGTTGGTGAGTTGAGCTGGATTATATGTCAATTACCAGAACTCTTTTTAACTAGAATAGAAGCTAACATGATGCTCTTAAGGAAACATGAGTTCTGAGGGAAATAGGTAAGAACTCCTACATGATTTTCAGCAACCTGATAAATCAGCATCTATGCCTAAGGTACCTAATAGGAAGTTTAGTTTAGGTTTCTTGACTGTTAATGAAAATAATGACTGTAGACTGTAGAACTAGACATATATGGACTATGTAACAATAACCTAGGATCTGGGTGGTGTCAAAACTTGGGCATTTAGACATAAGACACAATTAAATGAAATGCCAGGAGAACACGGAACTAAAATGAGACCCCTAAGGAAAAACTGAGTAGGCTGTTTTGCTTCTGTTTAATCTCATGAATGTTTGACTCAGACTTTGATGAGTAGAAACTGTTTCAAAATGAGCACTGATGCGTACCATCTCGTAAAATGTAGGTCACATCTGTCTCCCCAAGGACTACATTTTAGTGTACATATAACACTAGAAGTATTTATTTTTTATTTTTCATTCAAAAATAATGTTTAATTCTAACTGTGTCTGATAGAAGCATGCTTACTTCCACACAGAGACTATTTCTCTAAACAGCCTTTCACTAATGGGTTTCATTTATTAATTTTTTTTACCTTACATATAACTTCATTGCTTGAAATAAAATAATCCATATATATTAAAAACTTTATAAAATAGAATCATTAATGTTCACTTAAACACGAAGTTATTTATTCATATCTTTCTGTTTGTGATTGTCTAAAAGGCTTATCTGAGCATACATCTCATGAGAAATGAATGGCCTTCAAAATATGGTTTCATTGGCAATTCTAGTCTCTAGCTTGTAGTAGAACATACAGGCTGCCATTGAAGTGACCTACAATCAGTCTATGCAGCATACTTCATGGAGATACTATGAAACCTATTCATGTCAAAGAAAACTTTCCGCAATCGACCAATAGTCTTCTTCCACAAACTCTGATTTCACAGGTGTTTGATTACAACTGTGTAAATAATTTCAAAAATATTTTATATATTGCGAAATTAATACAAATGTTCTCACAATTTAAAATAAACCAGGCCTAACTTACATTTGTGGCTCTACCAATGACTACTTTTATTTTCTGCAAGTCATTTTTGAGGATTGTGTTACCTCCTTTGTAAATTGCAGAGCTTCGGTTAAATGACTTTTAAAAATCTCTTCAGATGTAGTTATTCTTTTTAAGTCTAAAGGAACAAAACATAGCCATCCCTTATGCATACTGATGCTCTTCATAATGTTACTGAAAAGCATTGCATCTTCTTGAGAGAAAATGAGAAGGTATGAAACACTGTATTTTCATAGACAGAAATAGAAAAAAAAACCTTATAATTTTATAAATGCAATATAACTAACATAAAGTATTTAAATTCAAACTCAGTGTGGTGATTCCTAAAAGAATGAAAAATTAACCTTCCATACAATTTGGGCTCCCTTTGCTCTTCCTTCTGTGTGGTAGTGTGTGTGATCTATGTACATATGTGTATATCATGTATATTTAGACATATTTGTATGTATAAATAGAGAGAAATCAGAGAAAGAAGTTTCGCTCTGTAATTGATATTCATCACCTAGGATATAGTCTTTGTTCACGTCATGTGGATACATTTTGCAGGCAAACACCTCAAAAACTTTTCTTGCTCGTCTTGTCTTCTAAATAGAAAGCCAAGATCCATAATTCTTGGTTTTTATCCTTCACCACTCCCCATCCTTCTAAAATCTTTTGGAAAAAATCCCTTTCCAGCATGCTGTGTGTGAATTTCTTTAGAAATGTAAGTTGTTTTTAATACAATCTCTACTTCTCTTCACTGTCTTCAACTCCAAGTCGTGGTAACCATTCTGATTAGAAGAACATGTTATTATACGTGTTTCTTTTTCATTCCCACCAGTGAAGTCAGGCTTATTATTAGAAAAAATAGCAAAATTTTAAATACTAACTCAATACGTCTCATCAAAGAAGTGTTCAGTCAATTAATGTAGTCAGTGAGGTTACAGAAGTCTAGATTTAGTTAAGAAAAACAGACATAGTAACAGGCCATTGTCACCCAACCCAATACAGATAGATACGAATTTGTATGAAAGTCAGAACTATATATCAGAAAGGCCCATGTCAAAGTTAGGAATTCTGATTTATGGTTTTCTAGGTACCCTTCACAAGAATAGATTCTTAGTTTTTAAATTCTGAAAAGCAGGTACAACAGATAATAATGGCATGTACTGAGTACTTATAGTACTCCTAATACTTCATTAAGCCTTTAAAGATTAAATTATCTACTATTTCCACACATAACCTGTGATGTATATATTCTACTTATTCTCATTATTCTCAGTTCAGAAAAATCGAGGTTTAAGGTTAGTAAGAGACATACTTAGTTAACTCAAGACCCCACATATAATAAATAAAAAAGCTGAGATTCAAACCCAGATTTACTTGGAATCCAACATCCAAGGTCTTAACCTACGTGTTATTAACTTTCCAGAGTAAATGTAAAGTTAGAAATGAAGTCTTGAATGTTCTAGTACATTGAGGACTTCATAGAACTTTTTACAGCAGAATATTAATTTTGAAGTTTTGCCTCAAGTATGACTATAAGATTCATAAATTTTGTTTTTGTTAATTTTCCTTAGTTCTTTCTACTTAATAAGTATACACTCATGTATTCATGTCTACATTCTAATATGATATAATTAAATATTTTGCTTAATGGGATTGTCATTTGAAAAAGAAAATAAAATGTGAAATGGTAAAACTCTTATCATCTACGCACTTAGATCAATATTTAAATTTGCTATTTGCTAAATCAAATCCAGACAACTGATTCTGTTCAACTGGTTACTATATATTTGCTTTCTAGTATGTGTTTTTGCAATGATGGTAAAAATCTTTAAATATATAGAAGCAGAACTTAGATTTATTAGCAAAAGAATCAAGATTATGACACGAATTTTAAGTCCAAAATGTTATAATTCTCTGTAATATAAAATTATTGAATCTGAATTATGTAAACTATTAATTGTTGAAAGTTTCTAGAAATACAATTTTTTTTTTTTGAATTGAAGTTTCACTCTGTCGCCCAGGCTGGAGTGCAGTGGCACACTCACGGCCAGCCACCCCAGTCGACCTGCTGGGCTCCAGTGATCCTTCCGCCTCAGCCTTCCAAGTAGCCAGAACTACAGGCGCACGCTAACATTCCCAACTAATTTTTGGTCAATTTTAGAGACTAGGTCTCACCAAGTTGCCCCGGCTGGGCTCGAACCTGCGGCTAAAGCAATCCACTCGTCTCAGCCTCCCAAGGTGCTGGGATGACAGGCTCAGCCACGGAGTCTGGCCAATATAATTTATTAAATAATTATGCATTCTTTTGTCAGCTCTCTTGTTCTCACCTTTAAAATATCTTATTTGCAGTTATCTCATATAATCTGTATCATGATGAGTCTCCCCCTTCTAGGGAGACAGCAGCACACAGCATAAGGAACCAAATTTTATTTTTTCTGAAGTGATTGTGGATAAGAGGTGGTTGTTAATCAAGAATGTCCTAAGGATCGCTTTTTTACTCTGTGTAGATGAGGATTATCCCTGTCGTGCAGTCTGGTACTTAGTCAAAAGCTAATTTGATAATTATCACTTGTAAATTATTTTTTTACAGTTGAAGTTTCCCTGGATAGTCAACCTTAAATTTCAGAGCAAATTTGCCTCAGAGACTACAATTGATACCTCTCAGCTTCCTGCTAATAGAAGCTTCCAATCTTTCCTAATTTTTTTTTCCTCTTCTCCTTGTTATTCCACCTTTTAATGACTTACTCCCTAAATAAATCTCAGGTTCTATCCAGTATTCAGAATTAAGTCACTTTTTCTAGTTCTCTTATCACAAAATAATCTATAACAAAGTTTCCTTGTTAATGGAGAATATAGGAACTGTCAATTGCTAACCTCGGGTTTATTTTATTTTATTTTATTTCATTTCATTTCATTTTATTTTATTTTATTTTATTTTGATTCGGAGTCTTACTCTGTCACCCAGGCTGGAGTGCAATGGCACTCTCACGGCCACCACAGCCTCGATCTACTGGGCTCAAGTGATCCTTCCGCCTCAGCCTTCCAAGTATCTGGAACCACAGGCATGTGCCACTATGCCATACTAATTTTTTTGATTTATTGTAGAGACAAGGTCGCGCCATGTTACTCAGGCTGATCTCGAACCCCTGAGCTCCAGCAATCCTCTAGCCTCCGCTTCCCAAAGTGCTGGGATTACAGGCTTGAGCCACTGCGCCCAGCTGGGCTTCTTAAAAATTGAGACAATAATACAATTTCATTTCTTTGCATTGATTATAGTCCCTGAATTACATAGTAAAGCATTGTCTCTGCCCTTAGCCTTATTTAATGATTTCTATCTAAACATAGAACTTTTTAAAGATACAGTGGATATAAAATTTTGTTCTGCTGATATAAAGCAAAATTCCACTGCATATATATTATGATTTTTAAGGCAAGGTTATAGTATGCAAATTTTAAGCACTGAAGAAAGGCAAAATGATGATTAAATTTTGGAGGTTATTTGCATTTTTATAGTAACTACAAGTGTCATATCCTTTCTCAAATACCGCTTGCCTCCTAGCAAACAGATTAAAAGTCAAAGACATACTCTTTTAACAGAATTTTGGACTTGACTTAGATTAGTGAGAAAGAAAATAAACACAACTGCTTTGATGATATATTGCTGTAATGCATCATCAGAGTACTGTTCATGTGATAAAATACGATATTAGTATAATACATCACCAGGAGTGCTGTCACTCTAAAAAAGTATTAGTGTAATACATCAACAGCCATCACCACGCACTGCCACTTCCAACATTGTTTAAGGAATTCTATTGTGCTACCATCTGCTATAGAGGAACAGTCTTCCTAAATGTGAGCATATTGGATTCATTTTATTGTAAACTTGTCTCGGGGAAACTACTTCTGTCTTTCAACTTTCATTAACTTATCTTCTCCTTCTGTTCCTTAGCTTAGTATGTTATAGTCACAAATTAATCAATGAGTTATAAGCATTTAAGAAACCGTCTTGGAGTCTCATCTTCATTCTGCAAGTTTCAGACCATGGGCAGTCCTTGACTCTTAAACAAAAGGCACATGCAAGATAACTGATAGGCAACAGACTGACTTTTTTCTACCAAAGCTTTATGATACTGTATGTTTCCTTACCAAGTCTTTTTTATAACAAATACTAGTCTTCCATAGTAGATTCTCAGAAAATAAAGTCAAGCATTTTCTAAGGCCATGGGTGCACATTTTATAAAAAAGGTTTCTTTTCCATACCTGTTAGCAAACTCTCCCCCATCATACTATCCCACTCTCCAATTAGCAACTTTTGTAATTGACTTCTATGCTCTCTCCATCGAAGAATTTGATATCTGTTATTAATATTTTATTGGTTTTGAACCAGTATTGGTATCTTTTATCTTCACATTATGGTCTAATAATCTGAATGATAGACCTTTGCTTATATACTTTTTATTTTTTTAAGTTTTTTAATTTTTTTTGAGTTGGAGTCTCACTCTGTCGCCCAGACTGGAGTGCAGTGGCGGCTCCCGGCCACCGCAGCCTCCACCTGCTGGATTCCGGCGATCCTTCCGCCTCAGCCTTCCAGGTAGCTGGAACTACAGGCGTGCGCTACCACGCACGGCTAATTTTTTGATTTACTGTAGAGATGAGGTCTCGCCAAGTTGCCCAGGCGGGTCTCTAACCCAGGGGCTCAGGCAATCCACTTACCTTAGCCTCCCAAGGCGCGGGGTTACAGGCTGAGCCTCCGAGCCCGGCTATATACTGTTTTTTAAAGATTTTTTAAGGGTTCTTCTTCATAACTGTACATAAGAATAGATGCATATGGATACTGCAGTACCCACTGAAAACAAACTCTTTTGTTTTTAGTATAGTTTATTTAAAAGTAGATTAGAGAGAGAGAGAAAGATTCATCTACCTAAGGTGGGAGAAGGGACCAAAGCCAGGAAGCATGGTGACTGCCATAGCTCCGAAAACAAACTCTTATTCAGGCTGTTTTCTTTATATTTAATCACTCACTGCCCATTATATACCTCTTTGCTTTTTCATCTTTGCTAAGAAATGGCATCCTGTAAATATTTAAATGTGTTAGATATTACATAATTAAAATAATCGGGTTAGGTGTCTGTGATATCTCAGTTATGCTGAATAACATAGTATTTTACTATTGAGATATGTTATGAGTTTTGTGGGGTCAAGTGTTGGGACCTCTGCAATTTACTTTAAAACAATTTAGCATTATAGCTGAATGGATGAGTATTTAGATATACAGATAGATTAATAAGTATAGAAAATACTAGCAATAAATTTAGGATTCTATGAAATTAGTGCTTATTGTAGTATTTATGTTTTCTGTATGTCTATATATAGGTATAGGAAACATCATTGCTAATCTGTAATAAATTCATACAGTATCAGGGAATAACATGAATTATTGTGCAAGTTACTTTACAATGCTACATTCTCTGCAGAAATAAGAATTATTGTATTATAATTTGTTACATCAATTTTTGTATATTGGTTCCATGCCAAAATTTGGTGTTTAGGGAACAAAAGATAACAAGTTTTGCAAATTTTTGAAATCCCTTTATTTAAATAAAGTTCCTTGAATTCACACCATTCTGTGTAAATATACCTTAAATTTGCAATCTGATTTAAAACTCTTTTACTGAATTAGAGAATAAATGCTATTCCAAGTAAACATTATAATGAAATATTATTATTACTTTGTATAAGCATTACAGATTGCAGAGTGAAAGATTGAACTCCAGAAAAACCAATTGGTGGGTCAGATTTAAACACTAATGTTTCCAGTGACTCATCCTGTAATCCTAGCACTTTGGGAGGCGGAGGCGAATGGATTGCCTTAGCCCGGGGGTTCAAGGCCAACCCTGACAACTTGTCTCTACAAATAAATCAAAAATTAGCCAGACATGGTAGTGTATGCCTGTAGTTTCGGCTACTTGGAAGGCTGAGGCAGAAGGATCACCAGAGCCCAGCAGGTCAACCCTGTGAGTGTGCCACTGCACTCCACCCTGGGGGACAGAGTGAGACTCCAACTCAAAAAAAAAAAAAAAAAAAAGAAACAAACAAAATAAACCACAGTGTTTCCATATAGTTATTTCGTTATTGAGAAAATGAATATTTTTATAGGTAATAAGGAATGTAATAGATTAAAGTCAATTGTTTTACAAATTGAAGCACATTTTACATAATTTTTAATATAGATGAAATAAATTATGTTTGCGATTTAATTAATTTGAAATTTTTGTATATAATTGTCATTTTCTTAAAATCATTTATATCCCACAAGTGTTTTATAAACAGAAAAAATAATATTAGAAATAAAAAAGAATGCATACTTTGTTTTTTCAGTCTCTGCTGTGTCAAGCTGTGTTTAGACTCTGGGAATAAAATAATAAGTAAAGCATAGGCACGTTTTCCTTTAGATGGTACTGTATAAGGAAGAATACAAGATTGTGGTATCTTCAATAGCATGTGGTAAGTGCTATGATATGGGGTAGCCTAGAAAAGTATGTAAAAGCAAAAACTAATACAAGCTTGGGTCATCTGTGGCTTGGTTAGATGATACATATGAAGAAATATAGAGAGGAAATGGGTTATTTCTATGAAAATTAGGGGCGAATTGGATTATGCTGTTTAAATCAATGGGAATAGATTTTGCAAAAGTGCTAAATTAAATGTGGTACATTCTGAGAAATTCAATTACTCCTGTTGCTAGTGGGTATATACTAGGCTGGAGGGGAATAAGGGAAGCTGGGTCAAAGAAATTACAATGTCATAATTGGGAAAACATGGAGCCATCCAAAGGTTTTAAACCTGAGTGAGGGATTATCATGTTTGAATAAATATTATAATATTTTATTCCTATATCCAGTTTACTTAGAGAAATATCAGTTTTGATAAAGTAGTTGAGTCAAGATGTGAATGGCATTTCTGACTGTAAAAAAAGATTGTAAAAAATACTATTTAATTATTAAAAAAACGATTTAAGACTTTCTTGATTTTGTGTCCAATCAAAAAAAAAGTTGTTTTTTAAATAAGCTTTTTATATTTCATAAAAAAGTTTATATATGTACATGCAATTTTAGAATTGTGGGGTACATATTGTCATGACCGGAGTGTGAAAAGGTAGATTGCCATTACGCAGAGAATTTAATTAAGAGTCCTTTATTTATGCCTGTGATTAAGAGCAGACTATTGTCCTAAAGGGCTTTCAGCCCTGAACGAAGCAGGCGGTGGGCTTATAAAGGCAAAAACCACAAGGATACATAGCAACTTAGCAACCATAGCAACCATAAACTAGCAACTTTGCAACCAAAATGGGAACTTTTGATTGCTAGAG
>CAUYQG010026672.1:0-11819 GCA_963574415.1 Tarsius wallacei
CCCGGCTAATTTTTTTGATTTATTGTAGAGATGAGGTTTCGCCTGCCCAGGCGGGTCTCGAACCCGCGGGCTCAGGCAATCCACTCACCTCAGCCTCCCAAGGCGCGGGATTACAGGCTGAGCCACCGAGCCCGGCTCTAATTATCTTTTTAATAATTTTTTTTTTCTAAAACAATTCTACTGTGGCTAGAACATATATCCTGTATGTTTCAAACATTTGAAATTGATCGAGACTTACTTTATGGCCTAGTGTATTTTCAATTTTGACAAATGTTCCATGAGTACTTGAAAAAAAATGTATACACTATAGTTGATGACTGACCTCCATGAACTTTTGATGCTGTTGTGAATAGTTATTCCCTGAAGGTAAAGGACCTCTCAGAACAGAGGAAGATTGTGTGTCCCTAGGGGGCCTGAAGGCCCAAGATTGGAATTGGGAAAGCATAGCTATTTTTGAAGGCTTTTTGTTTTATATGAATAACTTACATCAATTGGGCAGTTGATTCAGTAATATATATGCGTTTGGATGTAAGGGGTGATGGCAGTTACCTTACTTTATAATCTCAATGAGATTTTGTCTTATAAAACTCGCTTTTCATTCATAGTCATCAGTGAATGAATTGTGATAATATATTTAATGGTTGTTTTCTAACTGTCTCCTTCACTGGACTGTAAGCTCCCTGAGGGCAGAGTCTATGTCTATCTTGTTCATTACTGTATCGCTCATGCCTGGCTGTGGCAAATAGTGGCGGTAGCCTCCTACCAGCTACTTCTACCTCTCCCTTAATGACTGAACTCAGTTCTGTACCCAGGGTATTGTGCTTATCTACAAGGGATGAACCGTAGCTGTCTAAGCCAATGAGGTAATCCTGTTCTCCTTTGCCAGTGGTTAATGTTCAGATGGCATGTGATCTAGTCCTGGTCTTCTGGGACCTTCTGGAAAGATCAACCCCCTTAGTGAAAAGAGAAGTTCATGTAAGTAAAAAATTATTTTGCCTCTGACCTTTTCCTTTTTCTTTAGGAGGTTGTAGTGTAAAGTTTTGATGCTTGGGGCTGTGAAAACCATCTTGAATCCATGAGAGGAGACATGACTGACTCACTGAGTGTGGCAGACAGGTAGAGGTGGGAAAACTCTGAGTTTTTGCTGCCATGGTTAAGCTGCTGGCATTATGTCTATACTACTGGTTCTGTGAGATGGTGGTATGTCTTCATCATTTAAGCCATCATTAGTCAGGGATTTAGTTACTTGCAAACAAATGCACTTGAACTAAGTGTCTGTGAGCATGGCACAGATGTCTTATAAATAAATCCTTCAATTAACAGATTTGCCCTTACCACAACTTCAGAATTTCCTGAATAAAAAGAAATCCACCTTGCAAACACCCATTGTAAGTGCCTGCATGTCAAAAAGAAATCCCTGAGGACTGGGGATAGCTGGGAAAAAGCTCTGTTGTTTTGACTTTCACCATGAGGAGGGGAATGATCCCATCATGGGTGACTTGGGTGCTTCAAAGCAAATTATCCTATTTAAATGCCAACTGCTTCTTCCCAGTTGATTAGCTTTCTCTACCCAATTCCCAGTGGAATGCTCGCCAGTTGGGAACCACGCGCCATCTGCTGAGTTTCAGGCAGCCTGAACCAACAAGCAGATGCTCTATCCTGGAAAAAGAGAGTGGGGCCACTTGTATCTGAGAAATTCCTCACAAACTGCCTACAACTACAGAATTGAGGATCGTGGAGGATATAGAAGCACCTCAAAACTAATCAAGGAGGTACCAGGCCTCTGAGGGGGCTTTAGGAGTTACCTGTCTAAGGCTGGAGTAGGTGACTGTGCGCTGGTCACCGAGGCTCACACCTATATGCGTTATCTGGATTCCCAACAAAAGTGTGATCCCTCAGGCCACTGAGTGTTCTCTTCCTCTGAGCCTCTCAGTACATTCTCCATTTTGACCTCTGCCCTCAAGTTCAGGCAAAGCCCAGGCAACCAAGGATGGCTGGATTCATGAATATTCCAGAACTCCCCTTGAACAAAAGCTTACCAAAACATCATGGTTGCGCATCCTTTGTTTTCACATAGGCACACAAGCATGTGGCCACAGCCCTGTGTTGGTGTGTGATAGCTCTAGAAGAGGTCACACTTCCAAGTTTCACACCCTGCCCCTGCCCTACCCCATCCACACCAGCCGGAGTATTTTGGGTTGAAGTCTCACTCTGAATCCCAGTGGGACCCTAGTCTGCATCCACCTCTGACAACTTGCAGGCTGAAGCCAGAAGGAGCATACCCTCTGGGAACCAGGGGAAAGCCATGCTGCTACAAACCCCCTCTACAACTTCAGCCTGAATTTCCTTCTGACATTTCTTTTTTTTTTTGAGTTGGAGTCTCACATTGTCACCCAGGCTGAAGTGCAGTGGCACGCTCCCAGCCACCACAGCCTCGAATTGCTGGGCTCCGGCAATCCTTCCGTCTCAGTCTTCCAAGGAGCCAGAACTACACGCGTGCACTACCACGCCCGGCTAATTTTTGGTTTATTGTAGAGATGAGGCCTCGCCAAGTTGCCCAGGCGGGTCTCAAACCCGCGGGCTCAGACCCTTCTGACATTTCAATTGCACCCATCCTTGTACCCTCAGCACCAGGCTTAACACTGTCTCAGCACTCTACCCCATCTTGCAAACTCCTCACTTTATCTGCCTTCTCTACCACTCATTTTTCTACTCCTCAATCTTTGGCTCCGTGGTTTTTCCATCTTACCAATTTACCAAATGGAGAACTATTTCTCGTCACCTCTTCAGGTTGACTGACTCAGTTATGAGCTGTTTCTCGTTCTCCCTGCTCAGATTCTTTTTGGAACACACTTTTTAAAATTTGTACCTTATCTCCAGGCTCTAATCATTAACACAAAGTCACCACATTGCCTGGATTTTGTTTGAGCAAATCCACCCTTTCAATGGGCTCTCTCTAGGGCTGGAGATCGGGCAAAGTTGACTTTTGGTGCCTGCAAAGTTAAAGGCCTGTTCCTGGCTTTTGGGGATCCCACAACAGTGTCATTGGGTGAGGAGCCCTTTTCTACCTGCTTCCTTTGATGTCTCTCTTTCTCTGGACTTTAACCCAGAAAAAAATGGACTTGTATTAAGAGTAGCCAGAGCATCCTTGAAATTGAAATAATGTCCAAAGCTTTCATGTTTACATGAATAATGAGAGAGCCTGTGCCTGGCTATGATGAGAATTCAGGATTGGCATGGGAAAGGAGGCTCCAGCAACAAAGACAGGCAAGAGGATAGTATATCTCTGGAGAGTAATGACTTTACAGAAAATACTACATGAAAATAAAGCTGTAAGCTCACTGCCTTTCCCTTCAGGCCAAGTAATCTGAAGGAGTTGGCCACTCCTGGTTTTAAATTATTTAGATAACTAAGCATGCGGAAGAGGAGAATAACAATGTACTTCTTAAGATACCACTGCTACCACTCAGTCGCTACTGGTGGCAGTGGACACCGCTGGAAATTCTTTGGGAGGTCACTTGGTTGAATGCATCAGAAACTAAAAATAGGTATTTATTTATTTATTTTGTGCCGAAGTCTCACTCTGTCGCCCAGGCAGGAAAAATAGGTTTTTGACACAGAGATTCCACTTCTGGGAATAAGTCACAAGGAAATAACCCCAAATAAGGAAAAAAGCAATAAGCACGAAATGTTTATTGCACCCCCAGTCTAGAATAGGAAAACATTCAATCAACTACTCAGTGATAGAAGGATGATCAGTTTAATCATACTACATTCCTCTAATTAAATATTATGAAGTTGGAAAAATGTTAATTGAAGATGGTAACAGCATAGGAACATAATGGTGTAAAATTTTATACACATTCTTAACTGCAGTGCCCTAAAATATATGTACTTATGCAATCAAATAATACATAAAATGACAAGTAGCTGTATTAAGGTGATAGAATCATTGATGGTGTTTTTCTTTTTATATCCACTCAATGTAATGTTATTTTATGTTCCTTACAACATAGAAGATAGATACATATAATGCAAATGGTTAAGAAAGGGGACAAGAACTGATATTCATTAAGGAGCAATTATGTTTCAGCTACTGGGATAGATGTTGTTATACAGATTATCTAATATAATTTTTATTTGCCTCCTAAGTGGTTGGATTTTTACATATGAGGAAACTGATGCTGAGAAAATCTGACTGAGGATGAATAGGAGGTGGGTAGACACATTTGGCATGATTCAGAATTTGCCCAGCAGCAGGACAAGTTAGAAGCATGAAAAATTTGAGAGCCCATTCTATTCACTGGCTACACAAGATGGTGAGGTCATCTGTCTCAGGTTATATTCTTGGGCTGCTATATTGGCAGATAATTGAGGGATGAACTATTGGTAGCACTTAATGGACTTCTGTATTGCTGTTTATCTCTGAGGGCCTCCTTTTAGAATGAGTGACATCTTGTTGGGCATCACTTCCAAAGGATATGGTCATGATGTCCACCCTGAGAATTCTCAAACACACCTTTTTTTGGGAGACATCCAGGTTGGTGATGCGATAGGTGTCCTGAAATGCCTGGACCAAGGTTTCACGGAACATCAATTATGAGGCCCAAGACAAGAAATACAAAGAGGAAGAAGAGTAGGGAGCGGAAGTGATGGCAGAGAGAAATGGAAGGGCCCAAGGAAGTCAGAGAACAGAGCCAGTGAGAGTGAGGGCATCAGAGAGCTTGAAGGGGACAGGAAATCAAGGCTGGTGTTAAAGTTTCCAGAAAACAACCTGTTCCAGGTTGTGGATGTACCTGCTATGAACTGAATTTCATTTCCCCAAATTCGTACGTTGAAGTCCTAACACTCAAAGTGACTGGATTGGGAGACTGCGTGTTTAGGTAGGTAGTTAAGGTTAAATGAGGTCATAAAATGGATCCTTAATTCAATAGGGCTCTTATTAGAAGATAAAGGTCCTTATAAGAAGAGGAAGAGACACCAGAGGGTTCTCTTTCTCTCTATGTGTACACAGAGGAGAGGTAAATGTGAAGAAACAGCGAGCAGTTGGCTAACTACAAACCAGAAAGAGAGACTTTGCCAGAAACTGAATTTGCCAGCACCTTGATAATGGACTTCTAGCCTCCAGAGCTGTGAGAAAATAAGTATCGGTTGTTTAAACCACCCAGTCTGTGATATTTTGTTATGACAGCCTGATCAGAATTGGGTGGGAAGATCTATGTAGCTAAGATGGTCAAACTGTAAGGCGAATGTGTGAAATGGTTAATCTATAAGAATGATAAAGTCTTTTATGAAGATAATCATAAAATCAATCATAATGCTAGCTCAACTTACTGGGTACTTATGGGTCAAGAAATCTAAACACTTTAAATGTATTAATTCATTTACTCCTCTACCAGGCCCATGATATAGGTGCTACTATTTCACACCCACTATACATTTGAAGCACAGAGAGGTGAAGTAGCATATCTAAAGTCACAGAGCTAGTCCCAGAAGTGGGGCTTGACCCACACACATGGGCTGTAGAACCCACACCCTTAGCCATTGCTTTGTATTGGCATGCGAGACGTGTTATGAAGCAGAGGGGATGTATGCAGAGAGGTGAAGGAAGAAAGGTTTTTTAACTAATCAACCAGATCAGCTGGGCAACTCTAGGTGATCAGTGGGCGATAGATGTGAGAAGATGGTCTCATTTCTTCTCATCAGAGAGAGATGAAAACCTGTGATGTGAACTTCAAGGTATGTAGGATTTTTGTATGAGGATAGAAAAGAAATGATATGCAATCAAGAATGGGGCACTGGTCTAGTGTTTGTACCACCTTGCAAGCTGCATGCACCCAAAAGGGATTGCAATGTGGCAGAAGCTTCTTGTAAAAAGTAGGTACCAGGCTGGCAACGGCAGCAGCAGCCAGTGGGGGAAAGTGAGAGTCTTTATGGACACCCGCTTTTGCGGACACTCTCATAGTCCAAAAAGTGAGGCCAGACCATTAATATCTTGATGCATCTTCATAGTATCAGTACTTCCAAGCCCTGAGTGCAAGTTGATATAGTATAAATAGGCATCAGACAAAACATAATTGCTCTCTTAAAAGGTATATATTGTAAGTTTTTGTTTAGTAAATACTTAGATTAAATCTCGAAAACTGAGGAAAGTTGTTCTATGTCAGTCTATTAGAAGAACAAATGCTTCTTGAATGTAATCTGGTTTAGGTCATGAGCATATAGTAAACTTTGGAATGTTTACTTAGGCTATGTAAACTTAATGTTTTAAAAACAGAATTGTTTATAAAGCATTAAAAATGTATGTACCAAGTGGAAAGGGTAACTTCAGGACCAACTGCTGCAGGCAGGACTGAATTTTCCTCCTGACCCATCTCTCAAGGATAGTCTGAGTCCAGCCCTCCCCAGTTCTTAGGAAGAGATGTTTGTGAAGTTCTTAGTTGTAGCAGTCTGGGTCAAATCAGGCACTGTAAACCACACACTAGGCTAAGCAGGAGAAGTTTAATGTAAAAATTATTAACTATGATAAAACAGTCACTATAAGATATAATGAAACTATATGATGCTCTAGGGCTGAGATAGTGCCCAAGAAAAAGTAAACTTGGAAAGAGTTCAGATGTCATTGAACAAGGTGTGATTCAGTCCACCAGATAGCAGAAATGTTTACTGATTTTCTCAGTCCAAAGCTGGTCTGGAGTTGCTGAGTGAGCAATAGACCACCCTCTGGAATGCAGGTGTACGAGGGGGTAATTAGCAACTGGTAGCAAGGACATGCAGTGTGAGTCTGGACACTGGTGGGGCAGGAGGGCTTCTGAGAAAATGCATGCATGGGGGTTTTCAGAAAGAGTGGCAGCTCTGTATGGATTATAGTATCAATGAATTTAATAAAGTCAGAAATTCAAAGCAGTGTAGCTGAATGGTTTTGGGTCAGGATCTCTCATGTGGTTGCAGTCAAAATGTTGTCAGGGGCGGCAGTCATCTGAAGGCTTGGCCGGGGCTGGAGGACTCACTCCCATGGCTATTGGCAAGTTTCTCACTGGCTGGTAGGAGGACTTAGCTCCTTGCCATATGGGCCTCTTCATGACTGACTGAGCGTCTTCATGATACGGCAACCAACTTCCCGCAGAAGGAGCGACCTCAGAGATAGACCGAGATTGGAGTACAGTGTCTTTTATGACACGATCTCAGAAGTCACACATCATTTCTATTTTATTCTGTTCATTAGAAGTGAGTCACTAAGTCCAGTCCACATTCAAGGGGAGAATAATTAGGCTCCATCTCACCAAAGGAATACCAAAGAATCTGTGAACATGTTTTGAAACCAACATAGCAAAGGATTGTATTTTCCATTGGTCAAGTCAACCTCATGGATATTATCTGGTGTTGCACTGACTAGCTAGTACTATATGCAAGAAACTACTCACAATAGGTGTTCTGGTAGCACAATGCCACAGGGTATAGCACTTGTGGTGAGAGGAAGATATGAAGTGGAACCAGATCTCTCTCATCAGACTACCAAGTGGGTAAATGCCCTTCAGGGTTTTCTGGAGAACTTGCCCATTATCCAGAAACGGGTAATGTTGGTCCTGGCATTAAGACGTCAACTACTCAGAGGGACTGTATGGTCCTAGTTAGCCAGAAGAAGGATGACAGCCAGCAGGTAACTCCAACCATGCCAGGATACAGTGAAGTAATGGGAAGGGGTATGTTTGAAGGAAGTGACCAAAAAAAAGTTGCTCTTCAAAAATGTGATCATAAAATATTTACAGATGTGCCTAAATACAGCCAGGTGCAGTGGTTCATTCCTGTTATCTCAGCACTTTGGGAGACAGAGGTGAGAGGATTGTCTGAGCCCAGGGCTTGGAGACCAGCTTGGGCAACTCGGTGAGACCTCGTCTCTAAAATAAATAAAAAAATTAGCTGGTGTGGTGGCGTGTGCCTGTGGTTCCAGCTACTTGGAAGGCTGAGGTGGAAGGATTGCCTGAGCCTAGCAGGTCAATGCTGCAGTAGCCGTGAGTGGGCCATTGCACTCCAGCCTGGGCAACAGGGTGAGACTCCGACTCGAAACAAAACAAAACAAAACAAAATAGATGTGGCTAAGTGCATATTTAAAATTTCCATAGCTCAAAAGATGTTGTGAATGAACTGAAAGGAAAATTACAGATTAGGAAACATATATGTCAAGAAAAAAGTTAGTGTTCTTAATCTCTTAATTTCTTGAGAAGCAAAATTCATTGATCCCCAATAGAAAAGCTGTCAAAGAATATGTTTAGGGAGGCATTAGAAGGAGGCACTTAAATACACTTGGGATGATCTGTAATAACTCAAAATAAGGGGTGGAGATTTACAGTTTCCCTTGGCTAAAATTCCTCTGTATCTACCTAGCTAGACTTAACCGATCTTGACATCCTACATTTCTTTATTTATGGAGGAAAGATGGCCTATGACTTAGAACATTTGTAGGAATAGAATTTAGTTCTTTTATTTTTCCCATTATCAAAAAATTTTATTTTATTTTAAAGATGTGGCTTAGGTATACAAATGTTGATCATGCAGGTACCCTTGTTTCTGAGGAGTGCCCCTCCCTCCCCTAGCAGTTTCCCTCAACTGCCAATCCCACCCGCCCTCCCCTGGCAGTTTTCCACTACTGCCAATCCCTTTCTTATACTATTATTCGTTAATTTTCTTAAATATCCAGTTAAACTCTTTCTCATTTCTCTGCTTTAGACTGTCCCTGTTGTTCAAGGTCTGCTTATGAGTGAGAATTATATGATACTCTGTTTTTTGTTTCTGTGATAGATCACTGAATATGATCGACTCTGAATCCATCCAAGTTGCTGCAAAGTCCATCTGAGGACCAACACTTCCAAATGGGAGATTATATCGGAATTCTAATTGCGGCATTCCTTCTCTAAGCTCTTCTGACAGTGCTCCTCCCTCCTCTCCAATTTGTTATGGGATCAAGTGATGGAAACAGGGATAGACCAGGAAGGGACTGTGATCTGTGAACAAAGGCACAACCTTGTCATTTTAAATAAAAGCAAAGCCAGCTGAGTTCACATCCCGCTGGATGACAGGGAAATTGAAACTCATTGATATTAAGGCTTTCTTTTTCAGTCCTTCTTTGTCCAAGAATGATATCAGAGTTCCAGGGGCTTTATGAAGAATCAAACATTTGAGAGACTTCAAGGTTTTTGGCTACTGCTGAGTGCTGTGGGGGGTTTTTTTTTTCTTTCTCTTTTTTCCCTTTTTAATAGGTAGATACGAGGGGGGACTCAAGAAGACCTGAAATTTATTTACAAAAAATTGTGTATTTAAACTTTAGTAAACTTCAAAGTACATTCCGTTTGATGTAATACACCTATTGAGACACATTTTTCACTGTTCAAAATAGTTTTTGAACTTGTCATGTTTTATGCCTTTTAAGTGCTTCTGCCGTTTTTTGGCTCATCTTGTCCACATTGGCAAAATGTTTCCCTCTGAGGACTTTTTTCATCGAGGGAAACAAAAAAAAGTTGCTCGGGGAAGGTCTGGTGAATAGGCTGGGTGGGGCATGGGGGTCATGCTGTGGTTTTGATCAAACACTGATGAACACTCAGCACAGTGTGGGCGGGCGCATTGTCCTGGTGGAAGAACCAGTCGCCTGTCTGCCCCAACACCGGCTGTTTCTTTGGCAAATCGTGGCACAGCCTTCTCACGACTTCCGGATAAAAACTTTGGTTAACCATTTGATCCGGAAGAACAAATTCTGAGTGTACTGCAAGGGATCTGTCCTACAGAAAGATCATTCTGGTTTTCTTGGATTCCCCCTTGTAAATGAAGAAAAGTCTAAACTAAGAAACAGCAAAATGCTTCACAATTGTAATGAGGGCATTTCTTAGTCTGTGTTGCCTAGAAAGTAGAGCCCAAGGTAAAAGCTTATGGTGTAACTGACAAACTGGGTTCAATAACATGTTAAAAGGATCATACACTGTGATCAAATAAGATTTATTCTTGCCATGCAAGAAGGATTCAACATGTGAAAATTAATAAATAGCTACAGCACATTGACTGAATGAAGGATAAAAAAATCATATGATCATCTGAAGAGATGCAGAAAAAACATTTGACAAAACTCAACATTCTTTCATGATAAAAACTCTCAATAAAACAGGTATATATGAAGCGTACCTGAACATAATAAAGGTTATATATGACAACCCTACAGTTAACATGATACCCAACAGCAAAAAGCTGAAAGCTTTTTTTCTAAGATCAGGGACAGGACAATGATGCTCACTTTTGTGGCTTCTTATTTAGTGTAGTGTTGGAAGTCTTAGCCAGAGCAATTAGACAACAAAAAGAAATAAAAGACATCAGAAAGGAAAGTACAGTAATCTCTGTTTGCAGATGGCATCATCTTATATGTAGAAAACCCTAAAAACTCCCCCCACAAAACCACTAGAACTAATAAACAAATTTAGTAAAATGGAAAAATACAAAATTAACAAATAAAAAATTAGTAGCTATACAGTAACTATACACTAATAACGAACTATCCAAAAGAGAAATTAATAAAGCAATTCCATTTATAATAGCATTAAAAACAAAACAAACAAAACTTTGGCATAAATTTAACCAGAGACGAAAGAGTTGTACACTGAACACTGCAAAGATTTGATGAAAGGCCAGGCGCTGTGACTCAAGCCTGTCATCCCAGCACTTTGGGAGGCAGAGGCGAGAGGATTTTCTGAGTCCAGGGATTCAGGACCAGCCTGGACAATTGGCGAGACCTTGTCTGTACAATAAATAAAATTAGATGAGCATGGTAGCGTGCACCTATAGTTCCAGCTACTTGGAAGGCTGAGGAGGAAGAATCGTCTGAGCCCAGCAGGTTGAGGCTGCAGTGACTGAGCATGCCACTGCACTCCAGCCTGGGTAACAGAGTGAGACTCCAACTCAAAAAAAAAAAATTTTTTTTGATGAAAGAAATTCAAGGTGGCACAATAAATGGAAAAATATTCTATGTTAATGAATTAGAAGAATATTTTTAAAATGTCTATACTACCCAAAGCCTTCTACACATTTAATGCAATTCCTATCAAAATTCCAATGATATTTTTCACAAAAATAGAAAAACAATCCTAAAGCTTATATGGAACCACAAAAGATCTGGAATAGCCAAAGTAGTCTTGAGCAAAAAGAACAAAGCTGAAGGTATCATGCTACCTGATTTCAAAATATACTACAAAACTATAGTAATAAAAACAGCAAGGTACTAACATAAAAATGGGTGCAGCGTCCAATGGAACAGAATAGAAAACCCCCAAATAGACTCACATATTTATGGTCAATTGATCTTTGAAAAAAGGGCCAAGAACACACAATAGAAAAAAGAGAGTTTCTTCAATAAATGATATTGGGAAAACTGTATATCCACATGCAGAAGAATGAAGTTGGACTCCTATCTCACACCATTTACAAAAATCAACTCAAATTAGATTAAAGATTGTACATAAGACCTGAAACTATAAAACTACTAGAAGTAAACATAGGGAAAAAGCTTCTTGATAATGATCTTAGAAATGATTCTTTTATTTTTTAATTTTATTTATTTTTTATTTTTTATTTTATTTTTTGAGTTGGAGTCTCACTCTCACCCAGACTGGAGTGCAGTGGTCGCTCCCGGCCACTGCAGCCTCGACCTGCTGGGCTCTGGTGATCCTTCCGCCTCAGCCTTCCAAGTAGCTGAAACTACAGGCGCGTGCTACCACGCCTGGCTAATTTTTTTGATTGTTTTTCTATTTTTGTGAAAAATATCATTGGAATTTTGATAGGAG
>CAUYQG010026680.1:0-49557 GCA_963574415.1 Tarsius wallacei
ACCATGCCCAGCCAATTTTTTTTTTTAAATTGTAGAGATTAGGTCTCACCAAGTTTCCCAGGCTGGTCTCGAACTCATGGGCTCAGGCAATCCTCTCACCTCAGCCTCCTAAAGTGCTGGCAGCCACTGTGCCTGGCCTAAAGCAATTTTTCTTGAGATCTTAAATTGACTTCTGAGGATAAAAATTTTGATGAAGTTGGAAAACACAAAATAGACTTACAGGATTCTAGTTCTAATGTACAATTTGAAGGTATGGCTAGCAGAGCTGGGAGAAGCCCCTTTGGCAAGATAGTGTGGAAGGACAGGAAACACAATCCATTTTTTCTGTTTTACCCTTTACTCTGAGCTAAATGAGATGTCCTTTATATTATTAGTTTGCTTAAAATTCAATACAAAGAAATATAAAGTAAACATACCTTATTAAATTTTTAGTCAATTAAAATACAGTATATAAAGAAATTCTCCATTGCCCTGAAGTCTTCAAACTGTTCTTTAAATTAAGGTAAGCTATATCATCGTTCATTTATTATTTGTTGTCTATTAGCAATATTCACTGGCTAAGAACTTGCCTCCAAAATTATATAAAATTAATTCATATTCTAGCTCTGCCATTCATCACCTATAAGACCTTAGGTCATTTACTTAACCATTCAAAGAGTAAGTACTATTATTAGTTTAATTAATAATAATAATATAATAATTATTATATTGATAATTAATAATCATATCCATTTCAATGAATCTTAAGGATTAAATAATAGAGTGCTTTGAAAGCACTATGTCTCTTATAGTAAACATCAAATGTGTCTTTTCATCTTATTTTTCATGTGTTTACTCTTATACATGTTATTATAAATTGATTCCCTTGGAAGGTTTTGAAAGCTATACGCTATTTTTTCATTTTAGTATGAGTCAATCAGGTCATAACGTCTCCAGCTAGCCTGCCAGTGCTATATATTGATGGCATCTATATCCGTGATTAGATGGCTGTAATCATGAGTCTTAGTTTTGGTTATGATTATAGATATTTTGATTTGCAATGATAACATTAGTTAAAATGTGGCACACAACTTTAGTTATCATAAACCATGAGTCTCCTATAGCCATTGTTCACCATAAAATGTCATGCTTTCTGCTGTCCAATATTCATACAGAATATTTTTAGGAGGGCTTGAAATGCCCTTTTTATATATCTTCACAAGATGAAACCCAATTTATCTCTCAGTGCCACATCAAATAGGTTTCTGCCATGAAGGCTTCTCTGCTTTTCCCATCTGTTAGGATCTCTCCCTCATTTCATACACAACTCTTGTGTCATTTTTCACTTTTAATTCTATATATTCTATTTAGCTACCATATTAGTTCTCTACTGGTATAACATACTACCACGAATATACACTTTTAATATCTTACATTTCTGTAGATTAAAAGCCTAACATGGGTCTCACTGGGTTAAAATCAAAATGTCACCAGGGCTGCATTTTTTTCTAGATACTCCATAAGAGAATTCAATTCCTTGCCTTTTGTTTAGTTTCTAAAAGCCACATATGTTTCTTGGCTCATGGCCCTGCTCTTCCATTTTCAAAGCTAGTAACAAGTACTTCTCACAACACACCACTATGACCTTCCCTTCTGCATCTCTCTTCTGCTTTTAAAAATTCCTATGATTACATTGGGCCTATCCAGATAATACAAGATAATTTTTCTATATTAATATCAGTTGGTTAACAGCTTTAATTCCATCTGCAACTTTAAATCCCCTTTCCATGTTACATAGCATCTTCACAGGCTCCAAGGATTAATACTTAGATATTTTTCTAAAAAAAAAAGATATTGTTATGCCTGTGATAAAAGGGAATACTTATATATTGCTGGTGGTGGGAATGTAAGTAAGTTCAACCCCTATGGAAAACAGTATGGCGATGTCTCAAGGAAACAAAATTAGAATTACTATTCAAGCAAACATTCCCACTACCGGGCATCTACTCAAAATCATTTTGCCAACAAGACACCTGCACTCATATGTTTATCACAGTGTATTCACAATAGGAAAGTCATGGAATCAATGTCCATCAATGGTTGACTGGATAAAGAAAATGTGGCATATATACACAATGGAATGATATGCATCTAGAAAAAACAATGACATTATGTACTTTGTAGTGACATGGATGAAGTTGGAGGTCATTATCCTAAGAAACAAGAAAATCAAATACCACATGTCTTCACTTATGGAAACTAAACAATGTACACATGTACATATAGAAGGGAATAATAGACACTAGAGACTCCAAAATGGACAAGGATAGGAAGGTGAGTGTTGAAAAATCACCTGATGGGTACTGTGTTCACTACCTGGGTGACGGGTTTACTAGAAACCCCAACGTTACTATTACACAACATACCATGTAACATACCTGCACACACATTTCATGAATCTAAAATAACAACCAAAGACTTAGACATTTTTGAAGGCTATTTTTCTGCCTGACACAACAGTGAACAGAAAAGCCATATCCTTATTATGAATCTTACAATCTAGTGGAATGAGAGGAATATATTTTTAAAAACAGGTAAGCAAATAACCAAGTGAATGATTATAAGTAGTGAGAATAGCTGACCAAAAAATAATAATAATAATAAAACAGATGAACCATTAGAAGATGAAAAAATCTAGTTAGATAGATAGCCAGGGGAGACATCACTGAAGAGGTAACATTTAAACTGAGACCTGAGACGAGATATTGATACTCATTTGAGTAACAGATAAGGTAGAGTTGGCAAAGGATGGGAAGGGAGAATGAAGAATTGTTTTCCAGGCAGTAGAAATCCACTACAAAGTTCAAAAGGTGAAAGGAGAATTTCACATGTTTGATGAACCACAGAATCCATGGATGTAGGGTAAAACAGGCTTGAGTCAGGGTAGAAGGTGATAATCCTGGAGAAGTGACCAGGACCATATCTCACCTCAATAAGGGCACGTATTTTATTGGAAGAGTAAAGGGACATTGGTAACAGATTTAAAGGAATGGGTTGTGCTCTGATCTGTATTTCTTTAGAAGATCTGACTCTTGTGAAGACTAATGTCTTAGTTCATTTGGGCTTCTATAACAAACTACCATAAACTGGATAGCTCGTATATAACAGAAGTGTATTTCTCATAGCTCTGCAGGCTAGGAAGTCCAAGATCAAGGCAGCAGCATACTCAGCATCTAATAAGGGCATAGAGAGCACCATCTCACAGTGCCCTCACACAGTGGACAGGCAAACAAGTTCCTCCAGGCCTCTATTTAAAGGACTCTAATCCCATTCATAAGTGCTCCACTCTCATGGTCGACTTGTCTTCCAAAGGTCCTACCTCTTAATACCATCACCTTGGAGGTTAGGATTTCAACACATAAATTTGGGGGCGACATAGACACTCAGACCATAGCAATTAGAATGGAAGCAACCAAGAATGGATGTGGGGAGACTATGGAGGTACCTATAAAAGTTAAGCCATTAACAGTCAAATTTTCATCTTAAACAAAAAATACCAAGTATTACTAAGGATGTAGAGAAACTGGAACACTCATATATGTTGGTGAGAATATAAGTGGGCAGGACTAAACACCACTGGTAAAATACTCAACAGAAAAATCTACTATAGCTGCATTTACATACCTTATGACAAAGTAGTTCCACCCCTAGGTAATATTCCTAACAGAAATGAGTGCACATGATCCTCTAAAGAAATGTTCTAGAACTGCACTGTCCAATATGTCAGCTACAAATTAATTATGACTAAATTTAAATGAATTAAAGTGAGTTAAATGTAAAGCTTATTTCCTCAGTCACACTAGCCATACGTTTCAAGAACTTAGTGGCCACGTGTGGCTAGTGACTACAATATTTGGCAGTGCATATTAAGAACATTTCTATCATTGTAGAAAGTTCTACTACACTGTGCTATTCATGAACGTTTTATAGTGGCATGGTTAGTACTTGACAAAAGTTAGAAACTACTTAAATGTCTATCCACATATTGTGGAATAGTCACTCAAAAAGATACCATGTAGCCATGAGAAATGAATAATCTACATGGACAGAAATTAATATGGGTGAGTCTCACAAACAGTTTGAGTGAAATACATCAGGCATAAAAGAGTACAGGCTGTCCCCATTTTTATAAATTGAAAAAACAGATATAACTCACCTTTTGTGGCTATTCATAGTGGTTGGAAAAGCAGTGAATGGGGAAGAAAATGAGAAAGTCGTTTGGGGAGCTGCTAGTTGCAGGGGTATGTTCAGTTTCTGAAAATTTATTGAACTATATATTTATTATGTGCATATTTTTCTATATATGTTATATTTTCATAAACATGATTTTCAAAAAGTTACATTGCAATACAACTTTTAAATGTGAATCTAAAATAAGTATATAATCTTTCATCAATACTAGAAAAAAGGCCGGGCGTGGTGGCTATCGCCTATAATCCCAGCACTTTGGGAGGTCGAGGTGAAAGGATTGTCTGAGCTCACGGGTTCGAGACCAGCCTGGGCAACTTGGCAAGACCTCATCTCTACAATAAATACAAAAATAAGCCAGGTGTGGTGACTTGTGCCTGTAATTCCACTCACTTGGAAGGCTGAACTGGAAGGATCACCTGAGCCCACCAGGTCGAGGCTGTGGTGGGCCATGAGCATGCCACTGCACTCCAGGCTGGGTGACAGAGTGAGACTCCAACTCAAAAAAAAAAAAAAAAACAACTAGAAAAAACATGGTATTTAATTTCCCGAATAAGCAGCGAAACACAACGGGTTATTCCAGATACCACAATTTACTAAGCAGTCCTTTCTAACTTTTTCACAGGGCATGCAGTATGCCTATGAGACACCGGAGAACCTTAGAATATTTCTTGCCACCAACTCTCCTGCCTTCTACCAGGAAAGAGATCTCAAATGTAATATGGCAGCCATGACACCACTGTAAGTAGGCATGAAGAGTGATAGTAATGAAGGTCCATTAAGGTTGCCCAATGTCACACAGCAAATCAGTAATGGGAAATCAAATCAAATCCATATCGTCTCCATGCACTCTCTCTCATATATTGCTTTACCTTTCTACTCTGGATTTTTGGCCCTGAAGCCAATAATTTATGGCATAAATTGTCATTGGATACATTGAAAAATGTAGACACATCAAATAGAGAGTGGAGTGTTGGAGAGAAACTCAATCTAAAGCCAAAATTAATCGAAGTGTCTCAGAATCTGACATTGCTAGAAGAAACATTACTGTGACTCTCAATTTATTCCACCAAGAAAGTGCAGCGTAATATGTTTTAATGCATTTTCTTTAGGTCTGCAATGCAAGTTTGATTTGTTTTTCCCAGAAGCAATTTACTTTTAAATTCCAAAGCCTTAGACGTCATTGAAGAATGTTTTGGACTACTTAATCACGGCAACAGGGATTAAACTGGGAAACCGGCAGAAATAGTCTGTTTAAAATTAGGCAGTCACTGCTCTGAAGGAAGCAAGGAATAAAACTCTCAAATACTTGCAGTCACACACTCCGACTCAGGAAGTGGTGAATGGCACCGAATGTACTGACGGATAAAGTTAGTCGGAGGAAATGTGAAAAAGAGAGAAGCACCTGCCACTCTAACAAAAAGCATACCAGAAAGCTTTAGGTCTCGCGTTTTAGGATGACCACTCTTGTGTGGTTTGTAAAATGAACCTGATATATTTAAGTCTGAAGTAATGACCCAATGAAGGAACATATAAAGAGGGAATAATGTTCCCTAGGAATCAGTGTCTTAGTTGAGCTCTGAGAAAAAGAGTCAGACATATTCTATTTCTCATCACTTGTTTTGGGGTTTGTTTTCTAGTGACAAAAAGAAAAAAAAAATGAATACACTTTCTATCAGAATCTAATGTGACCGGAAGCAACCAGAAAGAAACAAAGGTGAGCACATAGTGGTGATTGCAAACGTCTCTTCTTCTGATGTTTTCATTTCAAAACCTTAGAATGAGATGTAGTTGTTAGCCTACATTTCAGCTTCTCTAAATTGTAAAATGTTCTTATCATTCAGACATTCTCTTGAAATTGTTCCTCTGTACTTTCCAGAGAATAATTTGATAGAAAGTCACTCAAATATTCTGGCTCCATAATATCAAAAACGTTGTAGACTCTCTCACATGTAGTTTGCTTGTTGTAAGATGAAGCAGTAGAAGACAGAAATGATGCCTACATTTATATGCCTTCTTTATAAGTCTATGCTTGTCAGCTTCACTTTGCATATCTCAATATTGAGTGACTGTTGTCCTGTCTTGTGTTGGGGTCATGGCAACAACTCTGATTTCTTTCTTTCTTTCTTTCTTTGAAAGCAGGATTTATCAAGAGGACAGAAAAGCTCCTACAGTGGGAGGGGGCCCGAGGGGGTTGCCCCTGATTTCTTTTTAATAGCTTTGTAGAACGCTCTTATGTGTAGAAGTGAACCTGAAGTTAAGACGGAAATAATGAGAAGTCCCAGAAGGTTACTCAAGATAGAGCCATGATTATGAATTAAAGAGATAAACGCAAAGTGCTAGGACAACTGAAAGCAGAGAAAGTCATAGAAAAGAAATCAAGAAACTTCATAACCTAAGCAAAATGAGAGAAAAACAAATTGTTTTTACATGAAAACTTACTCTAAAAATATCTGTCAATGATCACAAATAATAATAAGGACACTTGGCTGTTTGAATAATGGATTCTACTTGGGTGGAAAAACAATAAGGGAACATATGAGCACGCATTTCACATCTGCACTTCTGTAGACAGCTAATCTATTCCAATCATAAAACATCACTATTCCAGGCAATGAATATCCCTGGAAGAGGGTTGAAGAATCTGATCACAATGTTTGCCTCCCTGGAAAAGAATCAAAATAAAAATTACTTTTATTTTTTATTTTTTTGTTTGAGACAGGATCTTGTTATCTTGCCCAGACTGGTCGTGAATTCCTGGTCTCAAGTTTTCCTCCCGCCTCGTTCTCCCAACTAGCTGGAATTCCAGGTTTGTGAATTACTGTTTATTGTGTGCTGTCTTGGACTCTTGGAATTTTGTAGCACCAAGTACATTAATTAGCTTAGAAAGTCACACTTCCCACTGTCTATCCAATGATAGTTTATCTGAATAATAGGCAAAGAACTTTGAATAATCAATCTTGTAGACCAAAACCTAATTGGGTGACAGAAAATATTGTAGGGCAAAAGAGGGTACTTGTATTATGAGCTTATAAATAGCTAAATTTGAAGAAAATAAATGCTATCCTTTGAATTAGCTGGTTTTACAAGAGGTAAAATAAAATCACGGTGATGAAAGATGAAATGGCACTTGATCGAACTACCAGAAAAATCATGGAATTTATCAAACTTCTGGAGGAAAATCTTGTGTTTTACAACCAGAAACAATTCAAATTGCCATCTTTAAAAATAAAGTTCTTGTGTTCTTATAAATGCCAATGAAATAAACAGGACACAGTATTTAAATTCGGCATTTTTTCCACCTAACATTTAATAAACGGGTTAGATATAAGGAGAATGACTTCAACCCTTTGATTGTGCCCAGATTCACTAAAAAAGTTGACAGATCTCGACTGTTCATGATTTTCATAAACTGGAAAATGTCTCTTGAGCTGCTTATAACTGGAAAATGTCTCTTGAGCTGCTTAGACATGGAGAATCCAATAAGTACTCTGAATGTCAGTACCATACTGCAGAGAGTCTTGTGCATAAATACACAGGGAGAGGAGGTGAAGGACAATTGTAGCAGCATCGCTGATAACAGTGAAAAAGAAGCCAAATAAATACCCATTATGAAAGACTAGGTTAAGTGTACGATTTCACACAGCATGTTAAATGAAGGAACTGGACCCATAGGTACTGACAAATATAAATGACGGAGCCATGATGTTCAATATTTTAAAAATCACAAAAAGATATTTTGGTGTTATTCAGAAATTTTAAAAATACACTAGCCAATACGGCACATCAGGAGTTGGCACCCTGTGGTCTGTGGGCCAAATCTGGCCTGTCACCTGTTTATCTGAATAAAGGTTTGTTAGGAATACAGTTGTCTCCGTTTATTTACATTGCATTTATGGCTGCCTTTGTGCCACAGGGAAAGAGCTGAGTATTTGCCACAGACACCTTATGAACCACAAAGCCTAAAATATGTGGAGATGTACTATGTGGGCTTTATGTAAAAGTTTGCTGGCTCCTGTTATATACGTCTAGGAGTATGTAGTAAATAATCTCCCTCAAGGTTAAGATGCATGCTCCTTCAGAAGAGTGGTTGGCAACCGCTGGAGAAGAAGACAAGACTAGAACATTTGATGTCTGACATAACGTCTTCAATCCAGGAACACAGAACTGATCACTGCTGTGTTTCTTTATCTTGTTGAGTGCCAATGAAATACATCTTTTTTTTTATTCTACTAAAACTTTCTGCCTTTAGAAAACTATTTTTTCCAGAAACGTTTAATACAATTTTAAAGTCCACGACTTTGCATTTCAGTTATGTGGGTTTTTACGAGTAAAAATCAGCATTAATGTTTTTGAGAAAGACAAAGGTAGCTAACATGGAGATAACTTTCTTTGAACTGCTAAACTCAACATAATAAATTTGAGCTCATTCAACATTTACCCAAATAAGTGGTCCTTTCATGTATTTTCAGGGGATGTCAAGGAAACAAAAGTTATACTGATTATTTTACTAATCAAATTCAGATGCCTGAAGAAATTAACTAATATTTATGATATATTTGGCTGATTTATAAATAGCACACAGTGAATAGTATTTTGCTTATCCCAGTTCAGTCTCTGTAGAGAAAATCAAGTCTGCAAAATATATTGAGTATTATTCACATCTTTCAAAGCACCTATGTTTATAGATGATCAACAATAAAACTGTTTATAAGGGCATTGTTGTTCTCAAAATGTAAGCCTTCATCATTGAGTAATTCTATCAGGAGAGTTCAAGCAGTGCCAAGGGTTAACTAGAAAAATGTACAGGCTGGGTGCAGTGGGTCACGCCAGCAAACCCAGCACTTTGGGAGGTCAAGGTGAGATTGCTTGAGCCCAGGAGTTTGAGACCAGCCTAGACAACATGGTGAGACCTCATCTGTACAAAAAAAAATTTTTAAATAAAAATTAGCTGGGCATGGTGGTGCGCTCCTGCAGTCCCAGCTACTCAAGAAGCTGAGACAGAAGGATCAGGCGCCTGAGCCCAGGAGGTTGACGCTGTGGTGAGCCATGATCTTGCCACTATACTCCAGCCTGGGCAAAAAAATAAGACCCCAACTCAAAAAAAAAAAAAAAAAAAAGAACAGAAAAGAAAAGGGCAAAACTATGAATATTAAGAAAGACTTCCTAGAAAAAAGCTACACATGAATCAAAAAAAGTGAAAACAAATACACATCTTCATGGTTATGAGAAAATTTAAATTAGAATTGTATTTTACCCATTTAACAAGCAACATTTTAAATTAGTAACTGAAGAAAAGGGTTGAAAAATACTATTGTATGTTGTTGGTGGAAAATTATACAACTTCTTTGGGAGGTGATTTAGCAATTACTGAAGATAAGATTTTCAATCAAAACTATGGAATTGAATATTAAGTGAGTTTCTGAGATCTAGACAGCACAATGTCAAAAGTAAGGTTGACTAATTATGTGTCTTTCTCATTGTTTGTATCTATATGCATTTACATATCTCTGCAAATGTAAATCTAAATCAGAAGGTTGTTAGAAAAAATGGACCTAGTATTAAGGACAACTTTCTGTAAAAAGATCTGACCTAACATAGAGAACAGCATATAGCAGGTGTATAATAAATATTTGATAAACTGGTTAATGGTCAAATGGCTGCATACTTGTATTGGTGGTTCCGTAATACATTAACTCTAGGACTAATACCAAAGTAGATTGTTGAAAATACAATGACGCTGTCTGCGTGTTTATTCTTTAATATTCAGGTTTTTTGTTCAAAAAATTATTTCAAGTGGTTTATTTTTTATCCATGTCAGCCCACCCAGGCATAGTTCCCACTAGGAATACAATCTTCTGAAATGGAAGATGACACTGCATTAATAAACCTACTTTTCTATATTAAGTATGCTGAGCGAAACATTTTTTTATTTCTGATGTTTTCTTTTCCAAATGCATGCTGACGTCTACTTTCTGATTTAATCAGAAATGATAACATTTTAAGAGAACACACAATTACTAAATTTAATGTATGTCTTTCAAAATTCACCTTTTAAGAATTTGGAAATGCAAGCCATTTTAAAAAAATGATAATATAAGAAATGAGAGGTATTTAATATATACTTCATTCTTTATCTATCTTAGAAAATCTATTTAGGTGCCAACTGGGACCAAACATGCGTTATGTACTCTAGTAACAATTTTGTTGGCACATAGTTTTCTGGGTATGGAAATGACTATTTTTAAAGAACTCCATATTATGAGCATTCATAATAATATTTTTGGATTAAATGGTTTCCAAGCACCACAAGAACCTTTGATTTCTGGGCTTGGCTGCATTCAACTTCAACAAAGCAAATAACAATCAAAGGAATGCTTAGAGGTTGTGCCAATTAACAAAAATATGTTGGTTTTATATCCCAATGATAATCACAGCAGAGGCCTGCTGAAATGTTCACCAACATCTGTGTTCTGTTTCTCTTGGGCATATGACCAGATTACATTTCCCAGCTCTCCTGCATGTAGGGAATTGGGTCATATGGTGGAGTTCTGTCCAGTGAAATGTGTGTGGGGTGAGAATGTACGAGACTTTTTGGCTTTGCTAATCAGGCAGTCCTCTGTGCTTTGTCTCTTCCTTTGCCTGCTCACTGAAACAAAACAAAACAAAAAACGGGGATCCAGTGAAAGATTCAATGGCCCTCAAAGTGGTAGAGTTATATTCCTGCATGTGGGTGTGGATTAGAATCCCCACCCTCTACGCCTTCACCCCATTAGATTATAATGTGACTGAAAATTACTTTTACTTTTACTGAGTTACTCCAGGTAGCCAATAATAGTTACGGTAATAGCTATTACTATCCAATTCAATCCGAAGCCCCTGGTTTTAATTTGAATTTTAACCCAATTATAGCAAACTGAGGCATAGAGGGGTTAAATAAATTGCCTTCATCTTCAAACCAAATGTCACCTGAAAGTCCATGCTTTGACAGGGAATGGTGGGCTCACACCTGTAATCCTAGTACTTCGGGAGGCTGAAGGTGGGAGGATAACTTGAGCCTAGAAGTTTGAGATCAGATTGGGCAATATAGTAAGACCTCATCTCTAAAAAATAAATAACTAAAATAGCTGGGTATGGTGTGCATGCATGTAGCTCCAGAGGCTGAGGCAAAAGGATTGCCTGAGCCCAGGAGGTTGATGCTGCAGAAAGCAGCCTGGGTGCCAGAGTGAGACCCCCGACTCAAAATAAATAGCCCATGCTTTAAATGTTACAAGATATTATTTCCTAAGGGGAAAAAAGAGGAAGCTAAGAGGAACAAAAAGAAGATACATTTACGGTTTTAGGTGTTTAAAGTCATAAGAGAGAAAACTGTAAATAATCACTGCCTCGGGGTAGTTGAAGCAGGTGATAACTGAGGTTTTGGGTATGTGTGGAAACCAGAGTGCAGATAGGAAACTTAGGAACCTGGAGATGATCTTATATGACAACTAAAGCAAACTGAGAGTCAAATGTGCTCTTATCTTGTGCTACAGTTGGAGATGAGACACCAGGTCCCCCAGGAATGTGCTAGACAGAGGCCAAATGGAGGTGAGCACATGTTCAAATGTCCATGCTCAATCATTTATACCTGGACGATCTTTATTTTTGGTGGTGGGGGGCGGGGGTTGGAGTCTCACTCTGTTGCCCAGGCTGGAGTGCAGTGGCAGACTCGTGGTCATCCCAGCTTCAACTTGCTGGGCTCTGGCAATCCTTTGGCCTCAGCCTTTCAAGTAGCTGGAACTACAGGCATGTGCTACCATGCCTGACTAATTTTTTTTATATATATTTATTGTAGAGCTGAGGTCTCGCCAAGTTGCCTGGGCTGGTCTCAAACCCATAGGCTCAGGCAATCCACTCACCTCAGTCTCCAAAGTGGCTGAGCCACCAAGCCCAGCCTGGATGATCTTTTTTTTTTTTTTGCCATTGCAAACATTCACCATTGCTCAAGATGTTTTTTTCTGAATATCAGTTCTCACCAAGATAGGCATCCACTTAGAATTTTCAGGGAAACACTCATTCTGAAACTTTATCTTTCATAAGGAGAAGCGGATAACACAGAGCCCTGTGTTAAGTATCTTTCTTCCTAAATTAGCATTAGTTATTTTCCAAGTTATTGCCATTCCCTATAAAAATGTTCCATTAAAAATGAAGGTGGGTGCGATGGCTCATGCCTGTAATCCCAGCATTTTGGGAGGCCGAGGAGGGAGGATTCTTTGAGGCCAGGAGCTCAAGAGCAGCGTGGGCAACATAGCAAAACCTCATCTCTACAAAAAAAAAAAAAAAAGTCAGGTTTGGTGGCATGTGTTTTTAGTCTCAACTATTCAAGAAGCTGAGGCAGGAGACTACTTTGAGCTCAAGAGGTTGAGACTCTGGTGAGATGTGATCGTGCCACAGCACTCCAGCCTAGGCAACAGAGTGAGACTCTGGATTTAAAAAAAAGAGAGACAGAAAATAAGACATCAATTTGGAAACTCTGCGTATCACACCATGGTTTTCTGAGGGACCAATACTTTCTAGAAAGACACTCTAGCTTATGACTTTTTAAAGCTACTATGCCAAGAATCTTATGGAAATTCTACTTTTATATGAATAAAGTTTTCCAGAGTTGACTGTAAAATAGTTACCACATTATGAACTACATATGTATGATGATCCATAAAATATATATATTTTTAAATGGCTTTGAGAAATTCGTACGAAGGAAATCACTGAGGCCCTACGGAAAAATGTAGCCAAAAGCATCATTCATATCCCAAAAGGGAATTAGTTAAATACCATAGCAAATTAAACCAATAGGAGGTGTATTTATATGTAAAGGAGTTCATGATATACCACGGCATGAAAATACTGGGTACTATAACAATATATAATATATAATACCATTTATACATGTATATGTGCGTGTATATGATTGCATCTATGTTATGCACACAGAGACACACATATGATTGGTAAGCTGGAAAATCAAGACTCAACATATAATGAAAATGCAACTAGATTTGTGTGTCCTACCATTCCTTTAAACTTTGTCCATGAAGTGAGGGTCATCATCTTCTCATACCCTTAGAAGGCTTAGGCAAATGCATGCTGTAGACTTTCTTGGTCACTCTCAGAAAAAAGAAAATCCCTCTCTCACTTTTGGTAATAAGACCATTTTAATTTCAATACTTCAAATGCAAATACCAAGTAATAGTCAAACCCTTGAAGCTCACCTAGTTTTAAATATGCCTCCCACCCCAAGTTTTAGATGCGCAGGCTGGATCCCAACTCAGCAACAGCCTCCTGATCCTGCTACCAAAACAGTTGGTCAGCTATTACCTTGCCTTCTAGATTTTGGAAACTGAGCAGAGCGAGATAGATCCCAGTTCACAGCTGGTTTTAGCTTTTTTGAGGCTAAGTCAAGCACCAAGACTCAGAGTCTTCCAACAGCCAAATACACATTTCAAATCTCTTAGTGAGGGTCTCCTTAAAACTTTCCTCACTAAGCGTGCAGTCTGAAAGTAGGTCTCTACCCTTTCCTCATAAATAGGACTCGAGGTGGTGCTAAAAGCAGGGCAATCATCCTCTCCCAAGAAATTCTTTTTACCATTACTTCCTCTCTCCTCTCTCTATAACTTCTTGTATTTTTAATTTAGCTGAGGGGTTTGTATCCAAAAATAATATCACATTCTTAAAACCATTTTCTCTGTAATTCCACAGGTGGCAAAGAGTAGGGCATCCAACTCACACTCACTTTGTATCCTGATAACTGTCATATTGATACTTCAGTAGAAGTAGAGGCCAGAGAAGTCTCACTCTAACATCTTATACTACTTTTCTATCACAGAAGTATATTTACATGCTTACCATTTCTATCATAAACTATGGACTTACAGTGAGATATCAAGTACGGCCTTCTCTGTTCCACAGGAATTGACACATAGAGTCTAACACTGAAGCCAAAAATATAGTGTAATCCATAACTTTCCAAAAAAAATGGCAGAACAAGCCTTGCCTGCAATCACCAGCAACCGAGATTAGGTCCCTCGCCCAACTCTGAATCAATATAAGAAGTTTGAGAAGGTGAGAGAAGAAAATTTTAGTCATTAGTTCTTATCTTAGTGAACAAAAGATTAGGATTACCTTTGAGAAGCAGACACTGGGATCTCATTCGCTGGTTGGACATTTTCTTAATGGGAGCATTTGGTTGTCTGAGCTATGTACCATTTAGCAAGGGAGAAAGAAATGGAATAACAGGGCAGAGAGGGAACAAGCTTAGAAGCAGTCTCATGACTCCTCTTTGGCTTGGTAAAAATACAGGCGTTTCCTATGGGTCCTTAGAATGTCATCTCCATGAGGGTAAGTATTTTTGGTGGTTTTGCACTGATGAATCTCAAGAACCCAGAAGAGAACCAAGCTCATAGAAGGAGCTCAAGAAATATTTGTGTTTCTGCCATGAATGAAGTAGGCATCATAGAAGAGAGTCAGTTTGAGCTGTCCTGGTTTACATGAACTAAGAAAGCTGCTTAACTGGACAGCTGCCAGAGACTGTGTGGGTTTCCAGGAATGCCAAGGATGGTGGCTGGGCAGGTAGAGGTGACTTTGGAGATAACGCTTGCATATCAGGGAACTGTGAAGTGGACCATCTTCAAAGACCACACCAGAGAGTCCCAGAGAGAGCACCAATCTTCAGTGATTACCTGAAGAGCTATACCAACCAAGAGAAAACAACAATCCCTCACGTTCCAAGTGACTAACAATGGTTACCCTTTTTTCCTTCTTTTCCCCAAGCCCATTAACACAGGATTTAGACTGAAATTGAGGCTTAAAAGGGAGAAGGAAGTATTCCACGACCAGATGCCAGTGGTCCTTTGTAGTCAAACTCTTTAGTAATCCAATTTTATAAAGAAAGGGTTCATTATCAAAGTAGGTTTGTAAAAATATACCATATCAAAAAGTAAGAAAAAGATTTCTTTTCTGGGGGAGTTTATTACTGAGGGGCATTTTCTATTGGTTTCTAAAAAATAAATCAATATTAATATGTTCTAAAAAACCAAAATTAGCCAAAAATAAGCTTCAGTATATCAAAAGTCTGTTATTTGGGAAGAAAAAAAGCTTTCAAGAATACTAAGAGAAATATTAATTACTTTAATTATTACTACTGTCTTATCGTAGAATAAAAAGTTACAAATAAACACATACACACATATATATGTACGTGTGTGTTTATGGGTGCATTTGAAATGTCACTGGGTAAAAGACTTGTCAAATGCAAACTAGATTCAAGTGAGTTTAAAAAGTGCAACAATCAGCCAGGCACAGTGGCTCAAGCCTGTAATTCCAGCACTTTGGGAAGCCAAGGCGAGAGGATTGCCTGAGCCCAAGAGGTTCAAGATCAGCCTGGGTAACTTGGTGAGACCTCGTCTCTACAATACATCAAAAAAGTAACTGGGGTTGGTGGTGCGCACCTGTAGTTTCAGCTACTTAAAAGGCTGAGGTAGAAAGATCACCTGAGCCCAGCAGGTTGAGGCTGCGGTGGCTGTGAGCATGCCACCTACTCCAGGATGGGTGACAGAGTGAGACTCCAATTCAAAAAAAAAAAAAATACAACAATTCACTTAAATAAAAATAAGCTGCAGTGACATATGAGAGTCTAATACTCCCTAAACAACATAAAGGGATCCCAGAATAAGCTGAATTTTTAAATTAGAAATAAAAGAACTTATAACTGGAGACGCAGAGAACGTTGTTAGAACTACAGAGGTCATCTATCTCTAATTAGACATTACTCATTATGTCACTTGTTTTTATCTACCTAAATTACCTTTTCAAGATTATTGTCTTTTAAAGAAACCATTGTCATTTATAATGAAGATGGAAATAATTGCTTCTATCAACTAAATATATAGTATAATTCAAAATATGTGTTATTTTTCAAATTTCTAACCATAATGGCCTGTTGGACTTTGACAAATAAATTGAAAGCAATGCTTCCTGGATAAGAATACAAGTATATTTCTTAAAACAACGTGTCAATATTGTAATAAAATGAAATAAAACAAAACCTAAAAATATCTAAGTAACGAAAGGAAATTTTAAGAAGCAAGATGGGAGGGATGATGAAATTTTTACGTTAAACAGATGTTGATTGCTTGAGCACTTTTTTTCTTTCCCAAATTCCTAAGATGGAAGTTATTTTCTTCATTTATTAGAAAACACTCCAGCCTCTCATTATTGTCTTCACAAGAAATATTGGACCAATGTGTTAATTATTACTGGAATAAATTCTTAATGAGGATTTCCCAGAAAGCAGGCATTCTCTCCTAATCCCTACAAAATCCGGAAGAAGACAGGGACAGTTTGGAAAGAACAAAAGATGCAATCTCTGAAGTTCACAATCTGCCTTCTATTTAAGCAAATAAACAAAACAAACCTTTGTCAAGATAAACTTTTAACTTTAACTTTAGTAAGAAAAATAGGCACTGGCCAGAAGTATTGAAATAATTGAAGACCCTTGTTACTAATGACAAGTCAACTATTTATTGTCTCATCCTAGAATAACAGTTATACACACATGTGTAAGTATAAATGCTGAACTGGTATAACATGCATACACATAAAGAGTGCTCATGTGGATAGAAGAAACAAATGTCACATCTAAGTATCTTAATAAGATATTCTTTTTTTTCCTTTTCTTTTCTTTTCGAGTCTCACTCTGTTGCCCAGGCTGGAGAGTGCAGTGGCGCTCATGGCCATCGCAGCCTCAACCTGCTAGACTCAGGCGATCCTTCCGCCTCAGCCTTTCAAGTAGCTGGAACTACAGGCATGTGCTACCACGCCTGGTGGCTTATGTTTTGATTTGTTGTAGAGATGAGATCTCGCCAAGTGGCCCAGGCTGGATATGTTTTTTTCCGACTGTGTGTATGTATGAACCTGCCAGTGAAAACTCAACTTGTATTTCAAATCATTTCCATGTAGTTGGAGTCCTTATTATTACAATAAGGGTAGTAAAATAACAAGAATGAAATTATCTAAAACCAAAGAACCAAATCCATATTTCTAAAAAGGATTTAAGTATGTGTGTACAATCTTAATAATTTCCCCAAAATGCACATTCAGTATTGTTTTACCTACTCATGAAACACTGTTTACTCTGTTCATTTCCTATTCAGGAGAAATAAGAGAAAAAAATGATCAAACTTAGAGTGCAGAAATGGACATTTTAATAATAATTGATTGTAAGCTCATTTTTCTGATACAACTCCAGTACCTTGGGTTCTTATGTAAGCAAAGCAAAACTCAACTCAATGTCAGCAGTAACATGAAACTTAAATTTAACCTATCAGAAACCATCACCTAACCTCTAACTAGAGACTTTACCACTTAGAAACTGCTAATCAGTTTTCCGTTTTAACCAATCACTATTTTCTTTGTGTTGCTTCTGTATACAGTTTTATAAAAGTTGATGCAATTTAGAATAGGGGACGCATAAATATGGCATCTTGGCATTTCAAAAAATAACAGATACAAGGTTACTCTGACCTTCTTCCCCTTCTCTCCTGAAGCAGATCATAAAAAAATTATCTGGCCTTCTCCTGATGTAGGTCATAAGACCCTCATGTGTCTGATACTCAGAGAAAAAGAATGTCACACAGGGACACCGAGAAAAATCTGAATGAATGGGGTCATATTAAGTTCTTCCCAGCTTATTACTATTAGATTATACCCTTTTGTCGTTCTGCAATACTGTCCATAAAAATAAAGTTTTCTGTATTTGGGGTTGGGAAGTCTTCATTCCTAAAGGCTTCTGGGTCTCGTAAAATTTATATTAAACAAGTATGTATGCTTTCCTCTTATTAGTCTGTCTTTTGTTATAGGTGCCTCCACCATGAGTCTAGCAATGAGTAAGCAAATTAATCTTTTCTTCCCTACAAAGTTTTCTTCTAATGTTCTCTTGGTGAAGCCTTGACCTCTTGTGGTCAAGAACTGGGTGTTGCCCAGTTCGTGAACTGCTGAATGTTCAAATAAACTCTTTAAATTTTTACTTTGCCTAAGTTTATCTCTCAACACTTCTGATACATCAGTGCCATAATCATATACATATTTTTGTGAAAAAAATGTGAAAAAATTATTTTTATATTTCTCATGATCCAAGAATATGACAAAATGAATTTGGTATATTGCTGAATATTAACTGATTTTTTTTTAGAAGTTTTTTAGGTAAATTTCTAATTTCTTATCTTGATGCACCAACAAAGGCTTTTTGTTTTTAATATCATTCCATTCTATTCTTGAAGTCTGAGATGGTGACAAATCATCCTTTTGTGACTCTTAAGTTTTATTTTATTTTCCTCATTGACTGTTGGAAAATAAAAGCAAATCAGTGCTAACTAGGTCTTTGGATCATTCCATATTAAAGAAAAATGGGCTGGGCTCGGTGGCTCAGCCTGTAATCCCGCGCTTTGGGAGGCTGAGGTGAGTGGATTGCCTGAGCCCGCGGGTTCAAGACCTGCCTGGGCAACTTGGTGAGACCTCATCTCTACAATAAATCAAAAAATCAGCTGGGCATGGTAGCGCATGCCTGTAATTCCGGCTACTCGGAAGGCTGAGGCGGAAGGATCGCTGGAGCCCAGCAGGTCGAGGCTGCAGTGGCCGCTCCGGCCACTGCACACCAGTCTGGGTGACAGAGTGAGACTCCAAGTCAAAAAAAAAAAAAAAAGAAAAATGGGAGAATACTCATTTAGTTTTTTTTCCATCACTGTAACAAATCACAAATAGGATCAATGTTTTCTCACTATTATTTCTTAATGTTCTTAATTGAACAGATTTCAGCAGAAGTTTTAACAATACATTTTTAAACAAAATCTCAACTTCAGTGAAATATTAGGATTGCTATTATCATAATTCTTTTTAAATCATGATATCCAATGGACTGATCCTACCCATTTCTAAGACTTTTCTTATTCTTTTCTCTCTTTATAATTTAATTCTCAAAACAATCAAACAGGCGTAAGTGATAACCAAGCAGGTAACAGGATGAGCTACACTGATGTTTTATTATAAAAACGAGGGCTAACCAGACACTCAATGATTTAGCCTATCCGTAAAGTGATGCTGGATTGGGAATCAGTATTATGTTTGGGTGCTTTCCCGAATGTCTGATCAGAAGATCTGCTCCAGGTATTTTGCAAAATTCTTCCCTGCAGCAGGGAAATGAATGTGTTACACTATAACCTCAGCAACGCATCCTTATTTTACCACTCTGTGTTTCAAATTGCAAAATCCTTTGGCATTTTCTTTTTCATTTGTCACTTGGCTTTAGAAGGTGAAAGATTTCCTGGAGCACATTCCATTGTGTGGCTCATGATATCAATTCTACATTAGATACATTAGTAGGCAAAAAGAAAAAGAGAAGAAGCCAAATTGGGTATAAATAATTAAATTTGTAAAAGGTCAGTAAGCAAATAGCAGGAAGAAGAAAGGCTGAAAAAGTTATGGGGCTTTGATGTTCAGCTACAGAGGTATTAAAATATAAATATTATCTGCTGACATAACGAACAAAAGGAATGAACAACAAAAATGGTCCCAAGTAGCTTGAGATCTTGAAGCATTGTGATAACCAAATGGTGACCTGTTAATTGTGCTTTAAATATATAATGAGAGTGAAATGCCATAAACCATGGCTTCCTATACTCTACAGTTAACTTGGTGTTAAATGAACAAATCCATGCAATCAACATGATATGTGGGTTATAATGGTTTTCACTCAAATTTTGCTAGCACTAAATTGGCAAAACTGCACTAGGTGTTGGGTATACAACACAGCCAATTTCACTTATTAAGAGAAAAAAGATAACATTTGTGATTAATCTGTTGGAGAAAGAGGAAGAAAATAATTAGAATTTCGAATAAGAAAATACTATTTCTTCAATTTCACGAATATTGTTAGACATTACAAACACACATACATACACACATACCCCTTCATATAGTATTTTATTATATATAATATATACAGATCATATTTTTACTGTATTTTTTTGTGTTTACAGAACTATTTTTTCCTCAAAGTGTTTGAGAAGTAAAAATGAGAGAGTAGCTTGATGAGTTCCTTCTAGAAAGCTACACTCACTTGTTTCACATAACAATAAGCTGTGGAAGATTTTTCCAAGTCATCACATTGCCATCGCATTCTTTTTTTTTAATGCCTGGGTTATACTCCACTGTTTGTTGTGAAGTTTTAAAAATTATTTTCATATTAAAAGATATTTGGTTGTAATACTAGTTTTTTATATTACTAACAATGCTTCAGTGAACATCTTTGTACAAACATCTATATACACAGATGCTATTATTTCTGTGGGACAGAGCCCTGCATATGGAATTGCTGGGTCGAGAGATTATGCATATTTTAAATTTCAATACACAGTGCAAAATCACCCTCCAATAAGATTTTATGTCTTGGCAGGAATCATATAAGATGTTTTATTTTATTTTGTATATTAATGAATTAGAATTCCTGCCTCATTCGGAAAAGGATTTGGGAAAGCTTAGAGGCTAGATTTATGCAGAGCAGAGACAGTGGTTTAGTTAGTGAGGCAGTGACATTTTTGTCATGTTGTGATGTGAAAAGCAATCTTGATGCTGACAGTTTTATGCTCTTACCATTTTGTTATAGGTGCTTGTATGTTCCTCCATTCTTTGAACCTTATACAACACTGTCCTATTAGGGAAGTGACATGTAGTATGTTTTTCTGTTTCTAAAGGTTTTCTTGCTTAATTGTCCCTTTGTAAATTAAAGCATATATTTTCACACCCAATTTACAGATTAATAATGCATATAGTCAAAGTGGGTAGGTTTTGACATTTGAAAGTAAATACCAGATGTTTAAAACTAGGACATTTATAATATTGAAAAAAATCCACTGCAAGTACATGCCAAAAAAAAAAAAAAATCCAAATCCTCTTTGAAGAACCAACTGCAAATAGTTGAGTTGTGAAAAGTAATAAGAATTTAAAAGCATAGTTCCTTGATCAATATTCAGGAATCAACATAGAATAATCCGCAGGTGCTAAAAGAAACAGAATTCAGGACATACCTCAATAAATTGAGAGAGAATGCACCACGGTCCAGAAATCTGACATCACCTGGTAATAATCATTAATGAGTCTTGATATGCTAGGCTGGGTTCTATAAACAGCCATTGAAGAGACTGAAGCAATCATTCTCTCTTTCTAGCCTTCCTTGTTACACAAAATTCACTTGTAAACTCTATGCTAAATCTTTAAGTATGAGACTTATCCAAGCAGGCTTGAAAATTGTGCTTTTTTTCACTATCCATCCAAACGCGGCCAGCTGGTATGGTCAATAGGAAGCACGAAATAACCCTAAATTTGTAACACAACTTTTCCGGAAAATATGATACATTCTAAAACACATTCTTGTGTGTGACTTTTGGATTTTCTCTCAGGCTGGACTAATTATGTCCATGTCCTCTTTCATTGGCTTAAACTATCAAGGGGCAAACTTGTAGATGAAGCACTCTGCCATTTAGCTGGTTTGAATTGTTTGCACAGTGATATGGTGATACCAAATGACAAGAAACAAACAGGTTGTTAAAAATGAATTCTGTTCTTTTAAACTATTGGTACTCTTTGGGTTCTTCTTCTGAGGTTCTGTTCCATTTGTAGATTTTGTAGATTTTCAGTTCTCTGAGAAGAGAAATATGGCTCATCCATCAAATAGGTTTTTAAAACATTTATTATATTCTGGAATGGAAAAGAACAAGCTACTTCTCATTCTTCTCACAGAATTTGAAGAAAAATCAGTGCTGAAAACACACACAAAATACACTAAAAGTATGGTATAAAAGATTTCTTTATAACAGTACACCTGCATAGAGCACTTGCCATGACTGGAGCTTACAGGATTGGCAGTTGATCTGGGTGAGTCAGTGAGTGAGTGGTGAGTGTGAGTGAATGTGACATCCTGGGACATTACAGTTACAATACTATAGAATACTGTACACATTGGCTATACTAAATTCGTCAAAAATATTTTTCTTCAATAATAAATTAAACATAGCTTACTGCAACATGTTTTACTTTATAAATTTTTAATTTATTTTCACTTTTTGACTCTTTTATAATCACGCTAAGATTCAAACACAAACACGTTGAATAGCTGTATTAAAAATCCTTGTTCTAAAAGTCTTTTTTCGATTTTTAAATGTATTTATTTATTTTTACTTTTTAAAGTTTTTAGAAAACTAAGACACAAGCACATACATCAGCCCAGGCTTACACAGGGTCAGGATTATCAATACTACTGTCTTCTACCTGTACATCTTTTCCACTGGAAAGTATTCAGAAGCAGTGCCATGCATGGAGCTGTCATCTCCTATGATAACGATGCCTTCTTCTGCAATACCTCCTAAAAGATTTGCCTGAGACTTTTTTAACTTATATGTTATATAAAGGTAAAGGCGTATATGCGAAAATAACATTATAAAGTACAATATGGTAAATGCATAAGCCAGTAACATAGTCATTTATTATTATTATCAAGTATTCTATACTGTACATAATTGAATGTGTTATACTTTTCTAAGATTGGCAATGCAGTAGGTTTGTTTACACCAGCATCACCACAAACACATGTGTAGAATTGTACTATGATATTACAGTGGCTACAGTGTCACCAGGCGATAGGAATTTTTCAGCTCCATCAAAAATTTATGAGACCACCATCAGACATAAAGTCCTTCACTGAACCAAAGGCCATTATGGGATGTATTACTATACTTATCAATCCAGACATTCAAACACAGAACAGATAATTAAAAACAAAAACTACTAGTAGTTTCAGAATAAATAAACTGATTCAATAGTTATCACTGACAATTTCAAAATAATTTTGCCACACACACACACACATCTTTGTCTAGAAAGCATGCTAAACTGTAGTAAGACATGTTATTAATTGGACCATTTAAAGCAACTGGCATCTTCAGCCATACAGCAGGAGAAAAAATCACATTCATTTTGTCATTTCTTTAAGACATTATGCAAATTGAGGTTTCAGTCCATGTTCTGAAAGTGAACAAACTGACTTTTTGACAAAGAAGAAATCAGAAATAGCGACTTTCCATCAACAAATGGCCTACTTCTAGTTTCTAGAAATAAACAGTAAGATGTAGAAGTATTTTTTAAAACATACAAAGCTCAGAGTATCAGAAATATGGGCTTTGTATCATAAAATCATGTTTTACTATTTCTTAAAAGTAACAGAACAGTAGAGCTGAATCTCAATGATTTGCACGTGAGGAATCTAATTGGTAGCCTCTGTGACCGACCTTAACATACAGCCGTCTCTTTAGTCATTTGCCAAACTCTGTGTTACCTTTGAATGACTGGGCATATATTTAAAAAAATTAAAGCAAAGAGATTATAATCCTATATATTATGAAGCTAATTATAAGCTACTTTGTGATTCTATTTTCCTCTGGTAGTTTCCCCAAGCAGGTCAAAGACATTTTCTAAACCAGTGGCTTCTAGACTGACGTTGAGGTATATATCTCATCTGTCAGAATTTTCTTCTCTCTTAGTTTTATATCAAACATGAATATCCCTACACCACTTTGAAGAGAAAGGACACAAAAATTTCAGTCTTACTTTTTTTGAGAGCAGGAGTGAAAACATCAAGTTTTGTCAAATCTACTATAAAGTGATTCACATGCAATCTGGTAGTCCAGAGCAAATGAGAAGACATGAATTTCCTTATCAGTGATGAAGAATGTGGATTAGGTATTCTCTAATGATTCTACATGTGGGCACATAGTATTTGTCAGAGGCAACAAAAATGGCATTTAGACAATGCATGTTAAAGTGGCAGTGGGTTGTGGGTTATATTTAAGTATCGTACTAGTTCAGAACTTTGAAACTGCCACCAACAAAACAATTAAGGAATCAGGCATAATTTTCTTTTTGCTGTAAGAACTGGGATATGTTATACCCAAATGTATATTTATCCATACCTTTAGGCTAAATAAAGGTCACCTTTGGGGCTCATATAACATGAGTACAGTAGAAAGCCTTCTAAGAATCCATAGAAAGAAGTCTGTGGTTGATGATAGCGACTTTGCCACTGCCCAGTCAGATGGATGAACATCAGTAGGTGAACAAATAGCTCATAAAGTAAACTTCAAGCTGATGTCCAATCAGATATTCCTAATGGTTCCTGGTTTATACCCAGGCTTGCTCTGGGGTTTTAATAGGAGAGCAGGAGTGGGATATATGGAAAGATATCAGAGAAACCAACCAAACCTTCTAGGCCTAAACATTCACAATGCTAAATATTTAAAATGTAAATGTTTCTATATTTTCCAAAGTGTATATTATCTGTTTAAAATCAAATGAGAGTTTGGTAGTTCCAAAGAGAGAAAATGACAGAGATGTTGGAAAGTGTGGAAAACCTAATGCTAAAAGCCAATAAAAATCACTGTTGCTCCCATTTATTGCATGTACATGTATGTTCCAATTATCACAACAACCCAAAATGGACTGATTTTATGCATAAGGAAATTAAGGTGATGGAGCTGGTAAAAAAGCAGCAGCAGAATTTGAACCCAGGCAAGTCTTTAAGGGCTAGAGTCTCTTCACTCATGCTTTGCAAGGCATAAGAAAAAGAGCAGAAATTCCTATAAGGCCATATTTTACCGTGTGCCATAAAATCAATATGGTGAAAAGTAATTTGCCTTAGAATGTGTGTGTATGTCTCTTTTTTTTTGAGTTGGAGTCTTACTCTGTTTCCTAGGCTGGAGTGCAGTGGCATGCTCACGGCCACAGCAGCCTCAACCTACTGGGCTCAGACAATCCTTCTGCCTCAGCCTTCCAAGTAGCTGGAACTACAGGCACGCACTACCACGCCTGGCTTATTTTTTGATTTATTGTAGAGATGAGGTCTCACCAAGTTGCCCACAGTGGTCTCGAACCCCTGAGCTTAGGCAATCCTCTCGCCTTGGCCTCCCAAAGTGCTGGGATTACAGGCTTGAGCCACTATGCCTGGCCGGACGTGTTTTCTTTTATGGCTGAGAGCAACTCACCTTGTACATGAGGAAGAAAGAACAAATGAAATATTTGGAATTGGTCACATGGAATTTTATGTAACAAGCAGGAAGCTGAGTTTAAGAGCAGTGATTCTTCCAGTGTGGTACATGTGACATAGCTGATCCATGATGGGGTCTCCAAGTGATATGGGCATTGACCTCCATTGCTGTTTCAACACAGGAAACTTTAAAGATTGATTTGGTTTTCAATAAATAATGTAAAACTTCCTTACATTATCCTATATTTGCATGCTTACTAGCTTATACTAACTTTCTTTTTTTTTTGAGTTGGAGTCTCACTCTGTTGCCCAGACTGGAGTGCAGTGGCACACTCCCAGCCACCGTAGCCTCAACCTGCTGGGCTCTGGCGATCCTTCTGCCTCAGCCGTCCAAGTAGCTGGAACTATAGGTGCACGCTACCATGCCTGGCTAATCTTTGATTTATTGTAGAAACAAGGTCTTGCCAAGCTGCCCAGGCTGGTCTCAAACCCGCGGGTCCAGGCAATCCACTCGCCTCAGCCTCCCAAAGTGCTGGGATTATAGGCTGAGCCACCGAGCCCGGCCTATACTAACTTTCAATAGCCAGACTATTATAACTCCCTTATTTCTTAATTCTGGTTACAGGTGAGTGTTGCACGCACATACACATGCGCGTAAGTTCGCATGCTTGTGAGGGGAGAGAACAGGTGAGGAAGCAGTGACATAAGAGGTAAGCAGTTCCAGGTCACTTTTCTCCTGACAAAAGGGTCACATGAACTGGGAATATCTGACAAACCCTGTTTGTAATAGATCAAAAATATTGTGACATGGAAAATATGTATGTTCTCGGAGACTAATATCTACAAAGTCAGATGTCAAACAATCACCATTAAAACAAAAGGTTTTGTTCTGCTTTTACACTCTAAATGTGCTTTTACAACGAGAAGATGTTCAGGATTGAACAGACACAAATTATTCTGTCTTCTCAGGAAATAATACTACAGAGGTTTAAAATTGCATTGCTATAATTAGTTATTAACATAAAAATGTGTTGTAGAATAAGTCATATAACCCTTGAGATCTGACGATCCTATGATGTAGAGATTTTTTTCTAATATGTAGGAAGAGTGACAATTACCAAATGTTGTGACAAAGTCTTGTGTAGAAAACATCTCATAAATTATTTTAAATTTGATTCTGTGTCACTGAACCTTTACCTGCGACATGTGAAGGACAAACATATGGACTTCGCAGCAACTTGGATGGAATTAGAGTCTATCATATTCTGTAATCTATCGCAGAAACAAAGAACAGAGTACCACAAGTTCTCACTTATAAGCGGACTGTGAGCATTCATGATAATACTGTAACAAAGGGATTGGCAGTAGTGGAATACTGTCAGGGAAGGGAGGTCGGGGAATACAACATCAATAAGGGTACCTGATCTCAAACCAGGCAAAGTGGGGACCAAAGGGAGGCCCAAACTTTACCTGTATGATGACCACTTGTATATCTAATCCTGAATTGTACCCACACACCTTTAAAATAAAATAAAAATTTTTAGAAAAAGAAAACAGGGGCTTTTTTTAAACTAAAAAATTATGTAACGCAAGTTCCTTTAAAAGGAATTCTTAATATTATGTCTTTAGCTGCTAAACTCCTTCTTTCTTCTCTCTTCTTGTTCCCTCTCCTCTCATTCCCTTCCCTCCCCTCTTCTTCCCTTCTGGCTTAAGACATAACCATAAAGATGCGAGCAGAGGGGATTTGCTGTAATGGTAAAAATATTAAGGCTTTCCTTGAAAACCATTTAGATCATCAGTTAACAGAGTTCACAAGGGCAGGGAGCAAATAAAACTGAATATTTCTTCCTGCACTTTAAAATGAATAAGGAAATTTTAAATTGACTCAGAGAAAAGGATCAGTTCAAGTATATTAATTTTCAAGAAGTTACAACTGATCAGTATTCTCTGTGCTGGATTTGATTCCCAGATGCCATTCAGTATACACGGTACATCTATTATGCGATGTGAGTAGAGGGAGCTAAAATGGACAGGCAGTGACTACAAAATGAAGCCTTGGGGAAAGGGTATCAAAATATCCCGGCTAACTTATCTCACATATTTGCTGATCTAACTAATGCTCTCAGTGGGCCAGTGTGTGTGAAGATGTCTCTACCCCACCCTTGTAGAGGCAGATAGACAGAGACAGCTAGATATAAATCATGCAGAGTAACAAAATTTCAGGATCAGCTTTCTAACAGCTTTTATTTTTGTTTCCATCGATGTAAATTTTATATGTAAACGAGTATAGCTCATTTTAATGAAGTGTATACTTTAAATGTATTTAAATGAATTATTCAGGGACACAGCAGGAAACCAACAGATGTACCCATCTGAGGGGGGTCATGCTTAGTTTCACTTGATGAATGTTTGTTTTGTTGCTTTGAAAAATTAATGCAATGAAATATTTAAAATGAATAAGGAAGTTTTAAATTGACTCGGAGAAAAAGACTTTCCTTCCAGGGTTTCTTTTCTGTTGTCGTGCCACTGGTATTAAGTAGGACAGTATTAACATAGTTTGTCTTGAAGCGCTAAAAAAGTTGCAGGAAACTTTTATTAATTGTAGATATACGATTACTCATCATGCACAGAGAAGTCGCATTTAAAGACAAGTTTTGAAATGTGAGAAATGTCAAGCACATCCTGTCACTCAGATAACTCAGAAAAAAGTAAAAGGCTTGACAGTTTGAAAACTTTGATGATTTGGTGGAGGGAGATAGAGTATTATGTAATATTTCAATAGCTTTGACCATCTATGTTCGAAATGTCTTCAATGACTTTATCTTGGAGATAGTTTCATGTCAACTCTATTGTTGGATGATTGAGAGGCATTCACCATTATTTCCTTAATGGGATTCAGCTGCTCTATTGGTAAATAGTGACATTTCTCATTTAAAAAATTGTTTGTGAAATAGTTAAAGAAGTTGAATTTTTAGAAAGTCTCCAACTTTAAGATTAAATTGTATAAACCATTGAAATTTAGAAAAACAGAAGGTGGCTATCATTACAATTGATGTCACAGCAAGAATTTGTAGGTAAATCATGATTTTATTTTTAATTTTATTTTACTCTTATTCTATTCTATTCTATTCTATTCTATTCTATTCTATTCTATTCTATTCTATTCTAGAGTCAGAGTCTCACTCTGTCACCCAGGTTAGAGTGCAGTGGCATGCTCATGGCCACCACAGCCTTGACCTGCTGGGGCTCAGGTAATCCTTCCACCTCAGCCTTCCAAGCAGCTGGAACTACAGGCATGTGCCATCATGCCCAGCTAATTTTTCTTGATTTATGGTAGAGATGCGGTCTTGCCAAGTTGCCCAGGCTAGTCTCAAACCCATGGGCTAAAGCAATCCTCTTACCTCGGCCTCCCAAAGTGCTGGGATGACAGACGTGAGCCACCGTGCCTGGCAAAATATGATTTTAAAGATCATGAACTGCTTAAAATGATGGCGTCACCAAGAACTCCACTATTGCAACAATATTTGACAATACTTACATGACAGACTTGGCTGTTATGGAATAGATGCCAACCTGCATCTCTATGTCATTTGGTCAGTTTAGTTTCAAGTAGGCTAAGGTGAGGGTTCTATGGGACTAAACCTTGAAAAATTCTCTAAATGCTTAGGTGAAAAGCTTATTATGTCAGCCGCAAGTGTTAGGACATCTCAAATTGCAGGGAAATACCTCCTATCCCTTCTGGTTTTTGTTTTTGTTCTTTGACGATGAAATAAAGAAGAGACAAAATTGATTTGGAGCAATTTTAACATACCTCTCTTTCTTCCTCCCTTTCTTCCCGCCTCTCTCCCCCTCACCCCTAAATCTTTCTTCCTTCCTTCCTTCTTTCCTTTCTCCCTCCCTCCTTCTCTCCCTCCCTCCTTTTTCCCTCTCTTATTCATTTTTCCTTCCCTCCCTCTCTCCCTCCTTCCTGCCTACCTTCACTTCCTCCTCCCTTCTCCCCTCCTTTCTGCTTTTCTGCCTTCCTTCTTTGCTTACTCTTTTCATGTCCCTACGTCACACGTCGGTAATTTTTACAATATTTCAAACTCTATTATAATTTTTATTATTTAATATCTGCTGTGGTACTTTAATCTTTAATGTTACTATTGTAATGGTTAGCAAATGCCATGAACAGTGCCCATGTTAGACAGCAAATTGAATCAATAAATATTGTTTGCACTAACCACTTCCTGACTGGCTGTTTCCCCCTCTCCTCAGGCTTCCCTCTTCTCTTAGACACAACAATATTTAAATGAGGCCAACTGAGACCCCTGCAATGATCCCTAAGCGTCAATTGAAAGCAAGAGTCACAGGTTTCTCACTTTACATCAAAAGCCAGAAATAATTAAGCTTAGTGAGGAAGTGAGATGAAATCAAAGCTCGGCCTTTTGCGTCAAACAGTTAACCAAGTTGTGAATACAAAGGAGATGTGTCTGAAGGAAATTAAAAGTACCACTCCAGTAAACATATAGATAATAAGAAAGCTAAACAGCCTTATTGCTGATGTGGAGAAAGCTCTGGTGGTCTGGATTGAAAAAACAAACTAGACTGGGCACAGTGGCTCACTCCTGTCATCCCAGCACTTTGGGAGGCCGAGGCAAGAGGATTGCCTGAGCCCAGGGGTTGGAGACCAGCCTGGGCAATTTGGTGAGACCTCGTCTCTACAATAAATTAAAAAATTAGCCAGGCATGGTGGCGCACAGTTCTAGCTACTTGGAAGACTGAGGCGGAACGATTACCTGATCCCAGCAGGTTGAAGCTGTGGTGGCCAGAAGCGTGCCACTGCACTCTAGCCTGGATGACAGAGTGAGACTCTGACTCAAAAAAAAGAAAAAGAAAAAGAAAAAAAAAAACAGCCACAACATTCCTTTATGTCAAAGCCCTGAGCAATGTCCTGAGTCTTAATTTTATGAAGCTTCAGAGAGGTGAGAAATCTGCAGAAAAATGTTGTAAGCTAGCAGAGGTTTAAGGTCTAAAGAAAGAACTTATCTCCATAAAATAAAAGTACAAAGTAAAGCAGCAAGGGCTGACGTAGAAGCTGAAGAAAGTTACCCAGAAGATCTAGTTAAGATAATTAATGAAAGTGACTACAGTAAACAACAGATTTTCTATACAGACAGATGAGCCTTATAATGGAAGAAGATGTCATCTAGAACTTTCTCGGCTAAGAAAGGAGAAGTCAATGCCTAGCTTCAAAGCTTCAAAGACCAGGCTGACTCTCTTGCTAGGAGCTAACACAGCTGGTGATTTTAAGTTGAAGCCAATGCTCATTTACCATTTCAAATATCCTAGGGCCCTTAAAAATTATGCTAACTTTACTCTGCCTATGATCTATTAATGGAACAACAAAGCCTGGATGACAGCACATCTGTTTATAGCATGGTGTAGTGAGTATTTTAATCTCATTGTTGAGAACTATTGCTCAGGAAAAAAAGATTATTTTCAAAATATTACTGCTCATTGATGATGTACCTGGTCCCCCAAAGGCTCTGATGAAGATATACAGGGAGATTAATGTCGTTTTCACTCATGCCTGCTAGCACAACATCCATTCTGCAACCCATGGATCAAGAGTAATTTTGACTTTCAAGTCTTATTATTTAAGAAATACATTTCATAAGACTATAGCTGTCATAGATAGTGATTCCTCTGATAGATCTGGGAAAATAAGTCGAAACTCTTCTGGAAAGGATTCATCACTCTAGATGCCATTAATAACTCTTGAGGCCGGGCGTGGTGGCTCAAGCCTATAATTCCATCACTTTGGGAGGCCAAGGCTAGAGGACTGCCTGAGCTCATGGGTTCAAGACCTACCTGAGCAACATTGCAAGACCTCGTCTCTACAATAAATCAAAAAATTAACCAGGCACAGTGGCACATGCCTGTAGTTCCAGCTACTTGGAAGACTGAGGCGGAAGGATCATCTGAGCCCAGCAGGTTGAGGCTGAGGTGGTCGTGAGCGTGCCACTGCACTCCAGCCTGGGTGACAGAGTGAGATTCCAACTCAAAACAAACAAACAAACAACAACAACAACAAAAAAACAGGCCTGGCTAGGTGACTCAGCCTGTAATCCCGGCACTTTGGAAGACCAAGACGAGTGGATTGCCTGAGCCTGTGGGTTTGAGACCAGCCCGGGCAACTTGGTGAGACCTCGTCTCTACAATAAATTGAAAATTAGCCGGGCGCAGTAGAACACACCTATAGTTCCAGTTACTTGGAAAGCTGGGGCGGAAGGATCGCCGGAGGCCAGCAGGTCAACACTGATGTGGCTGTGAGTGTTTCACTGCACTCTAGCCTGGGCGATGGAGTGAGATTCCAACTCAAAAATTAAAAAAAAAAAACAACACTTGTGATTCTTGAAATCAAAATATCAACATTAACGGGAGTTTGGAAGAAGTTAATTCCTACCCCTATGACTGACATTAGAGGGGTCCAGATTTCAGTGGAGGAAGTCCCTATAGATGTGATGGAAATAGCAAGAGAATTAGAAGTGACGACTGAAGATGTGACCAAATTGATGGAATCTCATGATCAAACTTAAATGGACGAGGAGTTGTTTTTTATGGGCGAGTAAAGAAAGTGATTATGGATCTACTTTTGGTGAAGATGTTGTGAACATTGTTAAAATGACAACAGAGGATTTAGAACATTACATACACTTAGTAGATGAAGCAGTGGCAGAGTTTAAGAGGATTGGCTTTAATTTTGAAAGAAATTCTGTGGTGTGTAAAATGCTATCAAACAGCATTACATGCTACAGAGAATCTTTTGGGAAAGGAAGAATCAATCGATATGGCAGACTTCATTGTTGCCTTATTTTAAGATATTGTCACAGGCCCCCTGCTCCCAGCAACTACCACCCTGATTCGTCAGCGGCCATCAACACTGAGAAAAGATCCTCCAAAAGCAAAAACATAATAACTCGCTGAAGGCCCAGAAGATTGTTGGCATTTTTTTTTTTTTTAGCAATAAAGTACTTTAAATTAAGTATATACAAGTTTTTAATACACAATACTATTCCTCACTTAACAGACTATAGCGTCAACATAGCTATACTGGAAAACCAATATTAGGGTGATTCACTTCATTGTAATATTGGCTTTATAATATTGGCTTTATTGTAGTGTTCTGGAAATGAACATATCTCCAAGGTATGCTTGTATATTGGTCATATTTTGATCTTGTATCACATGGAGTTGTATGATTTGTTCATATTCATTTTCTACCCTCTGGAATCTACCAGCCTAGTAACTATGTTTATTTAAATCAGGCTGGTACAAAGTAGTCACTCAATCCATTTAATTTCCTTCTATAGAATTCTATGAATTTCTATTTAATCAATTAAATAGTGAAGGGATGGATCAGCCCAATGTCGTTTCCTAATAATAGTATATCGAATGCAGAATTGAAATAAACCTTTATAGATCATCTTGTTTCTATCCCCCTTTTCCCTAATTTACAGAGGAGAAACATGAACCCAAGAGGTTTTAAGAGTTATATTCAAGATTATATGACTTTCTTAATGATGGACTAGAATCTAGTTCCACTACCATTTATCGAATAATGAACTCAATGAACACTTGTTGACCTTATATCTGATATACCATTATAGGCTAGAGATATAACAATGACCCAAACTGATGAAGTTCTTGATCTCTTAGAGTTGATGCTTTAGTGCAGGAAAATGGGAGTTAGTCAACAATTCAACCAGCTTTGCAGTCACATGTTGAGAAAAGAATAAAATGCTCTATTTAATCTTCCTAGTCATGTATGTAGTTAATTAAAAAAATACAAAGATACGTTTTAAATATGTACTCAGCCTGCAGTTTACAGAACTGGAGCATGTCTCTAATGTATTTCCATGACTCTCTGTATGAATTTTATGGGGTAACTGGCTTCCACTTTCTGTGAGAGGACACATACACAACTGCAATTTTTGTCTTCTCCCAGAAAATCCTGGATTGTTGACCAGCACTTACAATCGAGGCAAAAGACAGAGATGGGGGCGGACGTGGTGGCTTAGCCTGTAATCCCAGCACTTTGGGAGGCCGAGGCAAGAGGAATGCCTGAGTTCAGGGGTTTGAGACCCCCTCGTCTCTATAATAAATCACACACAAAAAAAGCTGGGCATGGGGTGATATGTGTCTGTAGTTCCAGCTACTTGGAAGGTTGAGGCGGAAGGACTGCTTAGGCCCAGCAGGTCAAGGCTGTGGTGGCTGTGAGCATGTCACTGTACTCCAGCCTGGGCAACAAGAGTGAGACTACAACTCAAAAAAAAAAAAAAAAAAGACAGAGAGAGATACCAGCAATGCCATTCTGTTTAACAACCTTCTGCCTCTCCCTGATCCCCACCAAACAAAAGCTTAAACGATGGAAGAGGAAAGAAGAGAAAATATTTCCTATGATAACACACATGCAGCCTGGGGAATCTGATGGGGTCCAGAAATAACAAAATTAAAAATGCCCGTGTCAACAAACAACCCGTAGCCTCAAACGTATCGTATTCATGAGTTAAGAATGGGAAGCATAGTTATGCTACTATAACATGCATGCTTTCTAAAGGGAGCCCTGTGAGAAAGAAAATGAGTTTAATAGATTCTTTCTTCCATCCCCTTCAGCAAATTGTTTTGCTCTGTGCCCAGCTCATTTTTGCTTGTAGATGGCTGTGTACTGGGTGTACGTGTACCTTCACTTGATGAACCTCCTAAGCTAGAGGGTTTCAAGGCCTTCAAAGAATTTCTCCAAAAACAAGCAATGGTTGCTAAGCCCATGACTCAATATGATCTCAAATTGTTACAAAGTCCTGTGCCTGAAAATCCATTGACATCCATGATTCAAGGCCCAGATTGTGTGCTTTTAAGATGTTTCCCAGTGGAGAGGGCTAAGGAACAGTTAAGAGGAATTACCTCTGTAGGAGCAGTCTATCACAAGATCTAAGGGTTCAGTGCGATTCCACGTCCACTAGGAAGGACCAAAGAATGACCACATATCTGTGAACCAGCATGTGAGTCACATTAGTGAAATGATGCTTCATAGAATGCAGTATGCTAATGATTCTCATCTAATTACCAGGTTAGCCAAAGATACAATTGGCTAACAAGAGTTGAAGTTGACTGTGTTTATAGTGAGTCAAAGTAATTTTTATTAAGCTCTCAAAATAAAATACATTTAAGTAGGACAGGGCTCCATTATCCATCTGAAATGAAAGATATTGTTTGGAGAAATAAATGCTATATACAGTGACTCTATTAGAAACAAAATGTGACATGCTTTTTTATTATTTGCCCATTGTCTATTGATTTAATGATTCATTTAATATTAAATGAACACAAATTAGTATCTAAGAATCATTCAGATTCTTTGTATAGCAGTAAAAAAAATTACAAACATTCTTTACTCCCTCAAAAGCTAGCATTTTAGGCTAAATTATATAACTTACTAGGTTTTTCCTTTTGATTTTGATTCTAGGAAGCTCAATTATAGTTTGTTTCAGGTCTCAACTTAAATGTTCATGCTCTGTCATGTTCATGCTCCAACCAAGTTTAATGTCCCTTCTCACTAACTATTTCTACTTACTTATTTACTTTAATTCCATTTACCCATATATTTTACTTTATTGGTGACTAAGTAAACCCAAATGTATTTCTGTTAAATTTGGAAGTAGTGAGGTCTAAATAATAATTTAATTAAGGAGTAAATGATTAAATAGAAAAACAAACTGTATTTTTTACTCTCCCTCTTTTCTTGTTTCAATTGTCCAGGCTTTGAGTCTGGTATCAAATCCTGGCCCAGCCACGTATTAGATGGTATTAGATTTGAGGTAAATACTTCAAATTCTGTAAAATTTGGCTTTTAACCAGAAATGACAGAAATTAAGATTTAGGTTGTTGTGAGGACAAGATGCGATGTTTCACAAGCACTTAGAACAGTCCTTGGTATCATTGGTGTTTTACCAATGTTAGTTCTACTTGCTGTCATCTTTCTCCACTCCATTTCAGTGAATAACAATTACTATCAAAGGAGGATGGGAAACATGCAGAGATGCTCACTTGTAGCAAGCCAAAATTGGCTTTCTATCTCAAGAGCCTTTGAGTATGCTGAAGATAATACAGGAAGATACAATAAAATAGACTCACAATACGAGGAGGGCCCCCCCCAAAAAATGTATTTATAAAAAATTGTATATTTATTCTTACATGTTAAACCTCAGTCACTTTCAAAGAATGCTCCATTTGTTGTAACACCCCTATCAAGATGCTTTTTCCACTGCTCAAAACAGTTTTGAACTTGTCAATTTTGAAGTCTTCTGTTGCTTCTACTGTTTTTTGTTTCACCTCTTCTACATGGGCGAAACGTTTCCCTTTGAGGCCTTTTTTTCATCCGAGGAAAACATAAAACAGTCATTAGGGAGAGTAGGGCATGGGGTTCATGCCATTTCTGGTCATAAACCGCTGAACACTCAGTGTGGTGTGGATAGGTGTGCTTGCAAATCACCCATCATGAAATGGGCAAACAAGTTGAAGGAATTTGGAAAAAAAATTCACCAAAGCCGAGAGCAGGCTCTTACAACAATGTCAGCTGGTACATTTATGCTGATGAGTTCTTAGAACACTTACCTTGCAGGGGAAGCCTGTAGTACAAGGGGCCCGCCCTCCAAAAAATAATTTTGGTTTTTTTTTTGGGGGGGTGTCCCCCCTCGTACATCAAAAATCTAAACCCACCTATTAGAGTATTAAGTAGCCCATACTTTTTCATAATTATGAAGACACTGTTTAATTCATCTTAAGCTAAATATATGCTGCTTTTATTGACAATTTACAATGAGTTAGTGGCTATGGTCTTTACCTGCTCAAGGTTCATTCGAGTTTCAGGAGAAGCCACTGGGGTAGGCCTATTTTTCCATGAGGGAAACAAAGTTTTTGCCCAGTGTCACACAGCTGGGTACGTAGTAGAACCATGGTCTGAACTGAAGATTTGGTGCCAGCGCCTACCTTCTTAACCACCACCTAGTAACACATCAAACTGAGGCAGACATTTGGAAACTGTGTTTGCTCTAACTCCTGAAAAATACAGTATGCTTCCTGTTTGGGTTAGGTTACGGATTAAAGGAGAAGAAATATAATCACACCTTCCCCTGGGAGTTGTAGCCATGTTTGAATTCATACAGGCCTTCCTCACAGCTACAATCGCCATCTATTTAGAAGTGGACCTAAAATTCCCATGGAGGTCAGCTTCCCATTGTCTAGGAACCCAGGCTAAGGAGTCATTGCATATACATATGGAGGAAGCTCGTCAGAGTTCTCAAAGACACATTGGTAAAATGAATCCTATTTGAGTTATATGTTTAATACACACTCATTGATTGCGCATAACTCTAGTCTTACCACCCGAGGAGCTTGGGAGAGTGTGTGTAGCATTTATTTAGTTATTGTTGGCTTCCAGAAAGTTCTTCACCCGTTCCTTTATCATCATCCCTGGAGATGATGACTAGTTATTGAGAGGCCTTGTGTTTCCCCTTGCATCACCCTTCAGCCAGGTGAAAGAAATCAAAATAATTGATTTTTTTAATCCTCTCAAATATTCTCTTACCATTAAAGCAGAAAAATGTTTTCTCCAGATAATAAGTTTTCCATTTTTTAAAAAGAGAATCCTAAAGGGATTTAAAAAACAATTTGCCTTCCATGTGGCAGAAGAAACTTTTTTCAGAAAAACTTTGTAGATAGCCTGAAATTCCCCTGGAGCCTCCTCGGACAGATGGAGGGTTAAAGTAAGTACTAGACACCTACATCTGGAGCTCAGCACAGTGCCTCGTACAAACCAGGGGCTCTAGGAAGTAGCTGCTGAATAAATGGGAATGTTGACTGTGTCTAGAGGGAAGAGAAGAGTTAGTCCTCAAATATCAATGTGCGGGCTGGTATTTCTCGCACTACTTTTTTCTGATCTACATTTATTGTAAATCAGCAGAGCAATGTGGCCAACACTGAAGTTTAGTCAATCTTATTAACTGTATTAACAACAAATAAGGCACTTTCATCGCCAATGGGGCAGGAGAATATTCCCCTCCAACCACAAAAAAAAAACCAAACCAACAATGAATGAGAATCTCTGATGCTAACAGGCCCTTCTTTGTGTTATATCAAAGATGCAACACCCCTGCCAACCTAAATCTCATAAACAGTTTTTTTGTTTGTTTGTTTATTTTGAGTTGGAGTTGGAGGCTGGATTGCAGTGGCACACATGGCCACCGCAGCCGACCTGCTAGGCTCAGGTGATCCTTCCGCCTCAACCTTCCAAGTAGCTGGAACTACAGGCATGCGCTACCACACCCAGCTAATTTTTTGATTTATTGTAGAAACAAGGTCCTGCCAAGTTACCCAGGTTGGTCTCGAACTCCTGAGCTCAGACAATCCTCTCGCTTTGGCCTCCCAAAGTGCTGGGATTATAGGCGTGAGCCACCGCACCCAGCCAACTAATAGTTTTGACTGAGCTCTTGCCCTGTGTAGGTATTTTACTGGTTCTTTATAGTGATTATTTTATTTCATCTGAAGTGTCATCTCCAGAAAGCTTTTTTTTTTATAACTTAATCTAAATGCGTTCTATTCTTTCTCATCAAATCGTATTGTTTTCCTTGATAGAATTGTCAAAATATATAAATATTCATTTGTGGGACATTTGATTATCAACAGTTTTCCACCTAGACATTAAACTTCATGAGTTTGGGGATTATAATTGTATTGCTTGCCACTTTGTTTTCAGGGTCCCACACTGTGCCTGGTTCATGGCAGAGATTTAATAGTACAGTGCCATTATACAGAGAATGCTGAGTCACAGAGCGGTTAGGTCATTTGTCTAAGGTCATACAGCTAGTATGTGGTAGAAAGATATGTGCACATGTTGGTAGAGCATAAGAGGATAAGTATTTGCAGAACAAAGGAATAATTTGTAGCATAAAGATATAGTTTCACTCAAGAGACTTCCTTAAGTATTGTCTTTTTATAAAAATTATCTTATCAGCTGGGCATGGTGGTGTGCGTCTGTAGTTCCAGCTACTCGGAAGGCTGAGGTGGAAGGATCACCTGAGTCCAGCAGGTCGGGGCTGTGGTGACCTTGAGGACGTGCCACTGCACTCCAGCCTGGGAGACGAGAGTGAGACTCCAACTCAAAAAATAAAATAAAATAAAAATTATCTCATCTACTTTAGAAAATAATTAGGGTTGCTAATAAGATTAGCTATGTCGCACTCCAAAAGTCTTGATTACAGAGTTTTGGATGTTCTAAAGCAAAATGGAAGTCAGTAAGTGATACTGGCCTTTATTTGTATCATGATGATAATAAATATTAATTTTACAGAAAATATTTACTTATAAAAAGTACTTAGGTGGCAGCTCTAGTTAAAGGGCTTCACATATATAATCTCCTTTAACTCAGTAATTATATGAGATAGGTGCTATTATTGTTCTCATTATACAGAGAATGCTGAGTCACAGAGCGGTTAGGTCATTTGTCTAAGGTCATACAGCTAGTATGTGGTAGAAAGATATGTGCACATGTTGGTAGAGCATAAGAGGATTAATCCCAAGCATGAATCCTACATTTCAAAGCAAGAACTTCATACAAAATATGGGGAACAAGAAGACATATATGAATTCCTTTCCTTTTGCAGTTTGGGTTAAGTTCCTATTTTTGTTTTTTTTTTTTTTGAGTTGGAGTCTCACTCTGTCACCCACGCTGGAGGGCAGCGGCACACCCCCGGGCACTGCAGCCTCGACCTGCTGGGTTCAGGCGATCCTTCCGCCTCAGCCTTCCAAGTAGCTGGAACTAGAGGCACGTGCCACCATGCCCCGCTAATTTTTTTATTTATTTTAGAGAGGGGGTCTTGCCAAGTTGACCAGGCTGGTCTCGCACCTGCAGGCTCAGGCAATCCTCTCACCTCAGCCTCACAGAGCTGGGATTATAGGTGTGAGCCACTGCACCCAGTCAAGTTCCTATTTTTTGATAACTGGAATTGAGACTGTAAAAAAAAAAAAAGAATGATAATTATGAACTGACACAGGGATTCAAAGTTTGGAGATTGGTCTAAATTCGTTTTCTCTCTTTTATAACCCTCTGTCATTTTTAGATTAAAAATACCAGAAACACAAAAGAAAAATCATAGGACTATATAGTGAACAACAGTGATATTATAAACATGAATTTTGGTCCCATGCACATATTTTTTTATCTTAATAAATATGATTTAAAAGTAGAGATCGTCCTATTTAACACAGTACTGGAGGTAAAAAAAAGAAAAGAAAAAGAAAAAAAAGGAGAGCTCATAGATGTTTCTGGTCAACTAAAAATATATTTAATAACCTACAATAGTATTTAAAATACATTTGGTGATTAAAATTTATTATCATCTTCATTATTTAAAAATCTGGTCATTTTAGAAAAAATATAAATTGGTAACAATGATTAAATGCAGGAAGGAATAACCATTATATATGCTAGTGCCAATTCATGTTTTTTATTTTGTGTCCAAAAAATTATAATACACATGCAAATACATTGACATTTTTGTCATTGCTTTGTTGTTGGAAATCTCTTCTGAGACAAGCACAAAGTAGTTTTTGTAGATTCTACCAGGATGTTTCAGGAGAGCACAAGTTTCTGTCTGGGTCCTCCTAGCTGAATAGGATGAAATTTGGGGATAGGGGAGAGTTCTAGCCACATAATGATGGGTTCAACTGCACTATTTGTAAGGTAAGAAAAATCTCTCTTCTTAGCGATAAGCAGTAAAATCTGTTCCTTATGGTCTGGGCCAAGTTCAAAGCCATCTTTCAAAAATGGATTTTCTAGGAAGAAGGAAAAAAATAAAAATAAAAAACACACTGAGAAGCTATTTGAATAATGATATCAGCTAAAGTATACAACTGTTTTTCCTTTTTATCATTTGCCGCTGTTGTTTTATTAATGACATCCTAAAACTCCAAAGATGATAGATAAGAGACTTTTAAGCACCATTTCTACATCTTTGGTCAGTCTCTTTCATTTTAGAACATGGGATTTCTATTAAAACAGCAATACATAAAAAAATAGAATTGACTGCAAGGCTCTAAGATGAGATCAATGCAGGAAATGGAAATGCATTTCTGCTAGGCAGCATTTACATAACACCCATCTTTGAAAGAAATCAATGTTACTCACCTATTCACCTCACTTATGTATGAGAGTCTCTTCAAAAACAACAACAAAAACAAAAGTAAAAGGACTTCTAAAAGCAGAATTTCTTACAAGATTTTTTCAACATACTGATACAAGGGAATAAGGCACACCTTCTATCAAGGACTAGGGTGTGAGGGTTCTCTCCAATTTCCTTGTCCATCTCTAACCATATCTGATGCTCAGAACAGGGGAGGAGTCAAAAGGAATAGAAAGGAAAGGTGTGCAAAGTGCAATGTCAGGGGACACTCACCAAAAAGAATGAAAAGCTTTGAAAAGTTCATGTAAATCAAATGTATATTTCAAAGGTCATGTTAGCTGAGGAATTTTATCTAATATCAAAGTAAAAATATGAGAACCTCAGTATCTGAAACTTCAAAATTCCTATAACTGATTGAAAAAGCAAGGAAATGGGGCCAGACACCAAAAAAAAAAAAAAAAAGCAGACCTTTTGAAAATTAACTCATTTTCCTGAATGCTTCAACTCTTCCTGTAAAACACTTGGTAAATTATAATACCAGAGAAATAAAGGGTGGATGGAGCAATGCCTGGGTCATTTTGGAGAACCTCCGACATCTGTGTAGGCTTAGTCTCAACGGCATACTTCTGAGAGCTTTGATATTCACAGAAAATCATCAAGGCAGGATTTTCTAATGACTGTATGAGGAGTATGGGTTACAGATTACTCATGAATGAATTATGCTCTTTGAAAACTCTTAGAACAAAAACCCACAAAGTGCATTAATACTTACCATCTATACTAAGTGAAAATAAATTATGTAACTGAATCCTCACAATGGTCTACCATACAAAAGACGCTTCACAAAATAAAGTACTACAATGCAAGTGTTTTCATTCTTTAAATATGTACAGCACAAATATATTTTGCTTTAATACAATGTTTCAAATTTCATATACTACTTTTTCCCACGTACTTTTTAAATGGATTTTTAGAGTAGCACTTGAAACATCGAGCAAGAAATATTTTCTCTATATCAATGCTGAAGAGAGCTATTTACTTCAGCAAAATATGTGTTCACAAAGAAAAACAAAAAGGGAATCTCCAGATGTTTGTATTGTCTTAGCTAAAATCACCTGTAAACATTCAAAGAGTTATAGATGATGTAACACCTTCTGCCTGTAAGATTTTAAGTTCTAAGAGATAGAAAATAGATGGTGATGCCCATGGAGTGGAAGTGATTTAAGTCACACTGTCTAGGGTAGCAAGAAACTACTCTGGAACATCTGGCTATAATTTGAAATGAGTGTCAGATGATGTCATAGTTTTCCTTTGGTAAAAAGCATTCGGAGTTGAAAGTTTCAGAAAACGACAGGTTCCTCTCACTTAAAATTATGGATGCACAAATCACAAAATGGCCATATATTTGGGGAGCAGATAAAAAACTGAATTTTAAAGTTAGTGTAAAAAAATAGATAAGCAAAAAAAGTCTGAAGTATTCTTTAAAAGAAGAGAAATGGCAGAGTGGTGGTAGGCACAACTCTCCCTGATATTAAAACATCATGTAAAAATACTGATCATCAAAGTTGCAAGTCAAGGCCGAGCTCAGTGGCTCAGCCTGTAATCCCAGCACTTTGGGAGGTCGAGGCAAGTGGATTGCCTGAGCCCACAGGTTCGAGACCAGCCTGGGCAACTTGGCGAGACCTCATCTCTACAATAAAAAATAAATTAAAAAATAGCCTGGTGCGGTGGCACGCGCCCGTAGTTCCGGCTACTTGGAAGGCTAAGGCAGAAGGATCGCTGGAGCCCAGCAGGTCGCTGCTAGGATGGCCATGAGTGTGCCACTGCACTCCAGCCTGGGCGACAGAGTGAGACTTCAACTCAAAAAATAAAATAAAATAAAGTTGTAAATTAATAACACATGATTTGACAAGTAGGTCAATTTAAAAATTGAAATGTAAGAGAAATACAAAATATATTTGGTGCTTTAGTTAACAAAAATATACATTTGAATTCAATGCAAAAAATATATTATTTAATAAATGGTATTGGGACAACTGACTAAACATCAGGAAAATAAATAAAGCTGGCTTCTCCCTCTTACAACTAATGCTAAAATAGGTTCTAGATGAATTCAAAATTAAAATTTTAAAAATATAATGTTCAAATTATCGGAGAAGAAATCTGTGACATTTTTATATTCTCAGTGTGGGCATTACATATATATGGTTATCTACACACACACACACACATATATGGGAAATACACATATACATATATATGGGAAATATATATTATATATATATATATATATATACATATACCTGCTTTCTAAAAAATCTGAATGAGAAAAAAAACACCATGAATAAAAGTCAAAAGATAAATGACAAACATGAAATTTCTCTCATGTAATAAAGTTTATATAAATTATTTTTTAAAAGGCCACCAATCTAGTTGAAAAAAATGGGGAAAGAATATGGACAGGAAATTCCAAAAAAGAAAATATTAAGTCTCCAAACACATGGAAAACATCCTCAATCTTAGTTCACATTTCTCTTATTATCGTTAAGACTACAATATGGTAAGCCTTCTACCTGTCATATTATCTAGGAAAAAGATGACTAACTATTGTATTAGCTAGGGTGTTGGGAAACAGGATTTTTCATACTGACTGGTGTGAATGGAACTTAGGATAGCCTATAAGGAGAGCAATATGGCAATATTTATCAAAATTAAATAAGCATATATTATTTTACCTAGCAACTCCAGTTTATATATTTTTCCTATAGGTATGTTTGCATGTATGAGAAAAAAAGGTACACACATTAATTTTCATTTTTGTGCTATTTGTAATAGAAACGGATAGGAAACAATCTAGAGCTCTATAAGTAAGAAAATATTTGGACATTTTTCTTTTAAAAAGTGTGCATTCAACTGAATACTATGCAGCTCTCAAAAGTAACAACAGTTTTTCTTATATTGTTAAGAATAAACTCAAGGGCGGACGCAGTGGCTCAAGCCGGTAATCCCAGCACTTTGGGAGGCTAAGGCAAGAGGATTGTCTGAGCTCAGGGATTCGAGACCAGCCTGGGCAACTTGGTGAGACTTCATCTCTACAATAAATCAAAAAATTAGCCAGGTGTGGTGGCACGCACCTGTAGTTCCAGTTACTTGGAAGGCTGAGATGGAAGGATTGCCTGAGCAGGTCAAGGCTGCAGTGGCTGTGAAAGTGCCACTGCACTCCAGCCTGGGTGACAGAATGAGACTCCCAACTCAGAAAAAAAAAAAACGAATAAACTCAAAGGTACATTTTTAACTGGAAAAAAAAAGGGCAAGGTTTATTAGAGAGTGTATACTTGCTGCTATGAAAGTGAAAACATAAAGGTATATGTTTGGGATTCATCAACAATCTCCGGAAACACAAAGAATGCTTGACAGTAAGTTTTCTAGGAAGAAATTTAGAGTAGCTATGTTACAGAAAAGAAAGAGGAACAATCTTTCACTCTGAAGCTTTTAAATTTTGTGACTATTTGTACATATTATCCACTCAAAATGTAATATAAATCAAATGTACACTAGAAGAATTCATCATAATCAAGTTTAGAATTTTCCAGGAAAAATAAATGACTTAATATTTTAAAATTTAGCTACATAGGAGGTAGCATTAGCCAGCAAGTCAAGAATTAGATAATGATTTTTTTCAAGTATTAGATAAAATTCAGGGTGCGTTCATTCCTGATTAATAACAGCAACATTTCAAAAGACGTTTTTTAGGATTAAAAGTGAGCATTTTATCATAGCAACTTCCAAAAATGAGTAACAATCAAACTGTTCTTTAATTGGACAATTCACAAAATGTAGTATAACCATTTCACGAAATACTTCTGAGCAATAAAATGGAACAAACTAATGACACATGCAATAGTGTGGATGAATTTTAAGTGCGTTATGCTAAGTGACTGAAGGCATGATTTCACTTACATAAACATTCTGGAAGAGCCAAAACTATTGGGATAGAAAACAGAGGAGTGGTTTCCAATGAGTAAGGTTGGAGAGAGGGTTTGACCACAACGGGTCAGCAAAAGGGAGGTTTTAGGAACTATTCTACATCTTGATATAGTACTCTAATAATATATTACTTATATTTTGAAGAAAATGTGACAAAATTACTTTGAAGTATATTCAAGAAATTAAAAGAGCAAGAATAGCTAAGCAATACAAATTAAAATTTGCAAGAAAAATTTAGAGCAAACATTTGTTCTGTAAGATAAGATATAAGATAAGTATAGTATAGTATGTTTATAAATATACTGGTGTGATTCTTGCAAAAAACAAGCACATGTATTACAGGTTAAGTGTCTAGTAGAAGCATGTATTTATAGGAAATGATGGTACGCAACAGTGTGAAAGGAATTAATTAATTTTTAACTTCAGCTAAGATACTAGTTTTAGGGTAAAATAATCAGTTTAGGCACTTATTTGATATCAAATACACTGAAGAATTAATGTTATAAAAAGTAAATGATACAGTAGTGACTGTTAATGAAACCTCTTACATTTAAAATGACTTTAATAAAAAGTACAATGGAAATGATTATTTCACCTATAAATTTTTAAGAAATAGAAGTAAAAGTTAAACAGAAAATGAGGAAAAAACACTTTGACAAAGGCCATAGATAAGTGTTTACTTTTCTTAATGTAGAAAGCATGCAGTCAACCAATAAGATTAGATCACATTCTTCTTCTTCTTTTTTTTAATCTAAATGGGTAAAATTTAAACCAAGCTGCTTCAAATCAAACCCAACCAGACCAAACCAGCTCTTTATAGCTGTAATTAACTCAGAGGGCTCAGGGGCCTATTTGGTCACCTCAACCTTGTTACTATCAACACAAACAGGCTCTCATCAATTTAAACTCAAGCATATCAGATTAAATTTTTACAAGATCAAGAAGGTTCCAAAAGCATTGACCTGGTTCTGCTTAAGAAACAACTTCTATCTTTATTTTTCAAACTCAGTAAAAATGGGTGTTTCTCTAGAATAGTCCTCTATTTCTCTCTTCTATGCAGAGTTGACCAACCTCTCTTTTTATCACCATTATCACTCCCTTTATTACACGTATTTCACTATGTGTTTAACCCTCACACGGAAAACATTCCTATATCTACCTGACATTCAATGATATTTGTTATCTAAAGGAAGAAAAATGGATTCAAATGTCTACAAGTATAAAGGAAATTGAAATATCAGAAGAGACGCTAGGCTCTAAAGTATGTAATCTCTGTGTATCTTACATCACTGAACTATTGGATCTTGTAAAATGTCATTAATATTTGAATTTTTATGGGGTGGGGCTCGGGGTCTTAATCTAGAACTGCGGGGATTATTTTCATCCCAGTAGATGTTACTTTATTTTGTGACTTTGGGATTTGCAGCTTCTTTGTAAACCACAGAAGAAACTGTTCTGGTCTTTTGAATTAGGTGCCTGAGGTAATTGTTTCTTTCAACCCTAGAAACAGTACCATAGCAAGACATTTTCTCTCCAGTGTCTCAGAAATACAAGGAATAAAAAGCATTACCAGGTCCCATTCCATTTCCATGGCTTCTCTGGCCCATTCAAAGAAAGAATACCAAACAGAGGAAGAAAATATGGATCTGTCATTCTTCTTATTGGTACTTTAAAAAAAAGAAAAAAACGTGCCTTTTCTTCTCAGCTTAGTAGTTCTTAAACTTTATATACAATTCAAAACAGTGAAAGAACAGCATTTTACAGCTTTCGAAGAAAGCTTATTTCTCTAAAAGAAGTTTTTACAAATAGGCTACTTTTCCTTTAAAACAATAGAACCACTTACTAATAAACACCAGTATAAAAACCAAGTTCATGGTTTTTTGAAAGTGATAGCCAACTATTTCTGTGCTTCTGCAAACTAGAATGAATGTTGAAGAAATAAACTGGAACTCAAGGAAGAAGGCTTTGACCAGACTAAAGAAATGAGAATATTAACATTCATTCCATTGAACAAATCAGGAAGAAAGTTGTTCCTCCTAGATTGTGAATGGACCACTAAATTTCTTGCTGATTTCTTCTCCTGCAGCATATCCCTTCTGTATCCGAGAAAAGACCTTATGACACAGCTGTATAAAGTTAACCCTAAATAGCACCTAGTATTTACTAGAAACATTTCAAGTGTTCCATGTAATTTAACTTATTTAATCCACAGCCACCCTTACAACACTAGCATGGAAAGGGAAATTGAGGAAAAGAGAAGTTAAGTAACTTGCTTAAGGTCATATATATAATAAGTGGCAAAACTGAATCCTGGGATCAGTTAGTTCACTGACTACTGACATTACTACTATGACTGCATTCGAGCAACTGACATACATTCTGTAAACCTGAGCCTCTTTGTTTGTAAGATGAAACAGTGCCTTTATTCCTAAGGGTGTTTAGAGAAGTAAACTAAAAAATCTTCAAGGCATTAAGTACAATGTTTGGCACATAGTAATGCCCCAATCTCTCTTGGGGAAAAAAAAAAATCTCTGTTGATAAGGGGATCAGAAACATTTTTTGGCTCTAACTATATATTTTAGAAGACGTTAGTGTGAAAAAGTAACATGAGGGGGGGCAGGGAGGTGGGATTGACTTTAGTGGAAATCTGCCTGGGGAAGGGGGGGCACACCTCATTAACAAGGTAATCTGTACAATGAATATTTGTATACCTAACCCTGAATTGTACCCCACAATTTTAAAATTAAAAAATTAAAAAATTAAAAAAAAATCATTAGTTTAACTCTGTGACTATACCCAGTTGCAAAAGAAATGTAGTGGTCAACTAGGCACAATGGTGTCTCTGTAATACAGATCTACTAGCAATACCTAAAGGGAGGATGGAAGATGGAGAAAACCAGCTGCTTCTGTCACTTGGGGGCACCACAGAAACAGAGGCGCAGAAGACAAATGAACAGCCCATTACTCCAGAGAGCGAGGAGAGGTTGGAATGGAAGATGACAAAGATGTGGTAAGCCAGGATTTAGCACAGGCCAGAACTCAGGATAGCCAAACTGTAGCAAGAATCAGAACTTCGATGTCTTGAACCAACACAGATTCCTGGACCACACCTCCTGGTTTTCTGATTCAGCAGGTCTGGAGTGGAGCCCCACAAGTTTGCATTTCTATCAAGTTCCCATGTGATACTGCTGCTGGTTTGGGACCCACAAAATTAAGACTTTACCCTCTAATTAGCTCCCTGAAGGCATTTGATTTGGGAAAACAAATGATGAACTGATCTATGAAGGCTTATCTTCCAGCGGTCTGTCAGAAGGGCTGGGGGGGCGGGGAGGGTGAAGGTGGAGGCAGAGGCCAAGACAATGAGAAGCTAGCCAGAAAGTCATTATTTGGGTTGTGTTCGGCTAGGCTGAAGTATATTATTTATAGAAATTTCACGAAGGCTCTGACCTCCATGCTCCAACCTTATCAGCTACGTGCAAACCAATCAAGTTATCTGTCTTATGCCCAGAGAGCGTTAGTATTGATGACTGATTAAAAAAAAAAAAAAAAAAAAAAGCAGTGTTGTATGAAAGGAGAGAAGGTTAACACTCCCCTTGACAAGGATGGAAGAGGCTCTCAGGCCTGACACCATGCATACGGTGGTTAAGGCATTGCCACCTGCTTTGTGGCATCTAACTATCGTTTTTCATAGAAAACATCAACAACAAAAAAAGTCGGTTCTTTGAAAGAATTAACAAGATTGATGAACCCCTAGCCAGAATGACCAAGAAAAAGCCCAAATAAAAAAGATAGAAAAAGCCAGAAATACAAAAGATCAAAACACAACTGATCCCAAAGAAATACAAAAGATTATCAGAGATAACTATGCACACCTGTATGGAAACAAACTTAATAACCTAAATGAAATAGAGGACTTTTAGACATAACACAAACTCCTCAGGTTGAAACAAGAAGACATTGAGACACTAAAAAGACTAATAACAACCCAGGAAACTGACTCTGTCATACGAAAACTACCTACAAAAAAAGCCCTGGACCGGATGACTTTCCAGCAGAATTCGACAAAACATAAAAAGAGGAGCTGATACCAATCCTATTGAAAGTATTTCAGGCAATTGAGAAAGATGGAATTCTCCCCAAATAATTTTATGAAGCTAACATCAAACCGAGTAAACATCCAACAAAAAAAGAGAACAACGGGCCAATATCTCTTAAGAACATAGATGCAAAAATCCTCAACAAGATTCTAGCAAATCAGATCCAAAAAAAATCTCAAAAGTCATATACCATGACCAAGTAGTCTTCATCCCCGGGATGCAGGACTTGTTCAACATCCACAAGACCATAAATGTAATTAAATACATCAACAGATGTAAACACAAGAACCACACGATTATATCATTAGATACAGAAAAAGCTTTTGATAAAATCCAGCATCCCTTCTTGATAAAAACAACACCTAGGTATAGAAGGAACACACCTCAAAATAGTAAATGCCATCTACAATAAACCCATGCTAACATATTGCTAAATGGACAGAAACTGGAAACATTTTCCCTGAAAACTAGAACAAGACAAGGCTGCCCACTCTCATCCCTCTTGTTCAACACTGTGTTGGAAGTCCTAGCTAGGGCAATTAGACAAGAGAAGGAAATCAAGAGGAAAAGAGGAAGTCAAGTTATCCCTCTTTGCTGACAATATGATCCTACACCTCGAAAATCCAAAAGAATCTGTCAAAAACCTGCTTGCACTAATAAAGGACTTTGGCAAAGTATCGGGGTACAAAATAAATGTGCAAAAGACAGTTGCATTCTTATACACCAACAACAAGCAGGTAGAAACACAAGTTAAAAGCACAGTCCCATTCACGATAGCCACAAAAAAAATTGAAATACCTCAGCATCATCCTAACCAAAGAAGTGAAGACCTTTACAATGAGAACTACAAAACACCGCTCAAAGAAATCCAAGAAGACACAAACAAATGGAAAAATATTCC
>CAUYQG010026682.1:0-30238 GCA_963574415.1 Tarsius wallacei
ACGCCGGGCTGATTTTTTGATTTATTGTAGAGATGAGGTCTCGCTTGCCCAGGCGGGTCTCGAACCCGCGGGCTCAGGCAATCCACTCACCTCAGCCTCCCAAAGGCGCGGGATTACAGGCTGAGCCACCGAGCCCGGCTCAACTCATGATTTTTGTGCTCAATATTTTATTTTAATATTTTATTGTCCTGCTGGTTTGCATTTGTTCTAAGTCAGTTTCTGACAATTTCAAGTTCAAAGAATTTTGTAGATAAAATGTCCCCAAACACCGTGTCTCCCTTGAAAAAAATAGCTGACTAGGTAGGCACATTTGTAGAATAGCCTTCGCACAAACCACACTTTTTTTGAGGCCAATAAACTCTTCTGCTATCTTGACGTAGGCAAAGATGGCTGATGTTTGAGGCACAAGTAGTCACTTGGCTCACTTTATGGTAGAATCACCCCCGAAGTTGCACATTGGAAGAGAAGAAGACAGAACGTTAAGTGAACTAAAAGGAGAGGCCGTGAAATAAAACTGATTTGGGGGTGATATGTATTCATGAATAAGTGTCTCTGGCCTTCCCTTTCCTGCTGTCTACTAATCAGGTTTTGCTGATTCTTGACTAGTTTTGGGGGGAGTTTTAGGGTACAGAATCAAGAAGAAAGGAGAAGAAAATCAACAAAAAGTTCTCTATTTGGGACTCAGGAGGAATTTTTCAAGGTATTGCAGGAGCCACAGGGGTGCTGAGGGAGACAGACAGGAATAGAAAGGTAAATGTAAGAAATTGGCTGAAGATTTTGTGTCCCTTTAAGGCATTTGAGAAACATAATGGAGGCACTTGAGTTGTCTTGAACCTTTTGGTGGCTGGATTGTGATTCTTCAACTGCCATCCCTCTTTGTGAATGGAACCCCGTAGATCGTGACGTCAGTGGGGTCGCAAGGGGCAGAGATGCTAGGTGCTTGAGGAAGTTGGTCTCATGAGCTGCTAGATCTTCCAGAGATTTGGTGAGAGGTCATGCCAACATGTGCAATTTAGATTGTGGAATTTGTCTTTTAGTTTTAGGCATTAGGTCATAAAAGCAGAAGAAATAATCAGCTCTAGATAGAGCCAAGGGACCTACATGTTTGTGCTTGCTTCACGAGACCTCTTCCTTCATTCAACAGGTTATTAAGTGAGTAGTTTGATGTGCCAGACCTGAGCTAGGTGCTAGACATATAAAGACAAACTGTTCACCTTTCTGAGTAATTTTGAGCTGTGCATTGAAAGGTGAATAGGGGCTTATAGACAGACAATGGAAGGAAGGGAATTCTAGGCAGAAGGAGCAGTATATGCAAAGACATAGAGGCTTAAAATGGCAAAGAGTCTTCCAAGAGCAGAGAGCAATTCAATTCAACTCTAAGTTATGTGTGGTTGGAAACAAATGTGATAATTTCCCCATTGTTGGTACTGAAGGGTGTTTCTGCTTGTTATGATTATAAATAATGCCAAGCTGGGTATCTTAGGGCACAGAATGGTTTTTGAGATTTGCTTAAAGGAAGATTCCCCGATGTGAGAACACAGTGAATTTTAGGAGAGGAACCTGGTGGCTTTGCCATATGACTTCAGCTCTTCTGAGCTACCATTTCCCCAAGTCTTAGAACTTGAACCCCAGGAACTCCAAGGGCCTTTGTAGCCCTCACATCCAGATATCAAATAGCACCTCTGGACTATGCCTGGGCCAGGACTCCATAAAGATCTGACTCCTGTTGGCTCAGAATATTGTGATTTTAACTCAGTAAGTCATCCCTCTTCTGTGCCTTGATTACTCCGCTGGCCCAGCAAGACCACTAGAAGGGACACAGGAGCCCACAGAGTGACGTCCAGGAATCTCTTTTATTAAAGGAATTCCATAGCCCAGGGCAGCCAGCTCCCTCCCACACAGTCCCTTTCTTCTCTCTCCTTGTCTCCAGGCCATTGTCCCTTCCCTCCTCCCCAGGGGGTTGGATGGGGATACATTCTATGAGTGACATCTTACCAGAAGGTGGCCATGAATTCAGAGGCTCACTGACTGTGCTGGCCCTGTTGTACCCTGTGAAGCTCACTCCCCTGAGGCTATGCTCCATCCATTTCTGGGAAGAGTCCTAGAAGTGACCATGAGGGCAAAACACCTTCTCTCTGCTCACTTCCATCTCAGAATTTTCCCAGTGTGTTCAGGTTCCGGCTAGGAGGTGCTGTCTGATGTTGACTTTCACACTAACCCAGCTGTTATTTGCCTCTTTTGATTTGTCTGTTAACAAGCTTTTGGGACTTGTGCTTCAAGGCTCCCAGCCACTACCCTATGATTATGGGCACTGGAACTAGACTTCTTGGATTATTTGTGCTCTGTTGCTAACTAGCTGTGTGAACACATGTGAGTTACTCAACCTCCCTGTCCCTCAGTTTTTAATATGTCAGTGGAGAGTTATAGCAGTGCCTGTGGGTCTCAGTTAGTGCTATGTAACAAACCACCCAAAAACTTAGTGCTAGCAACAATAAGTCGTTTTCCTATTCATGCTTCTGGAGGGAGGTTGGGAGCGGGGGGCGTGAGCTTGGCTTATCTGGGCAGGGCCTGCTGGGCGTGGTTCTTAGTTGTGGATTAAGTACAGTCTTCTCTATCTGTCTTTCATCTTTGGACCACTAGCAATGCAGGGCATGTTCTCATGGCAAAGAGTATGAAAGGGCAAGTCTTATTGGCCAAAGCAGGCCAGTGGAACGGGGAAATATATGCTCCCTCTACAATGGGAAGTGGAGGGCAGTGACTCTTTGTTTAGCAATCATCCCAACTATCACATTATGTCACAGTTTGCTGTGAAGGTGAAATGATTTAATAACTTTAAAGTGCTTATAACAGTACCTAGCATATAATAAATGTTCAATCAATAACAGGCCAGGCACAGTGGCTCATGTCTGTAATCCTAGCAATTTGGGACATTCAGGCAAGATAATTGCTTGAGCCCAGGTGTTCAAGACCAATCTGGGCAACATAGCTAGACCCTATCTCTCAAAAAAAAAAAAAAAAATAGCCAGGCATGGTGGTGCGTTCCTGTAGTCCCATACTCCAGACTGGGTGACAGAGTAAGTCTCCCAACCCCCCCAAAATAAAAACAAAACAAAAATAATAGGCATCAGTAGTGATAATATTATAGTAATATTAATATAATATTGGCATTTTATTAGTATATGCACACCTCCCTCTTTTCAAAATATACACTTATAGTAAAGTATAAATGACAGATAAGTTAGTATAACACAGACCTCAATACTTTTTTTTTTGAGTTGGAGTTTCACTCTGTCGCCTAGGCTGGAGTGCAGTAGCACACTCACAGTCACCCCAGCTTCTGGGCTCTGGCGATCCTTCTGCCTCATCCTTCTAAATAGCTGGAACTACAGGCGCATGCTCCCACACCTGGCTAATTTTTTTTTTATTGTTTATTGTAGAAATGAGGTCTCCAACCAGCGGGCTCAGGCAATCCATGTGCCTCAGCCTCCCAAAGTGCTGGGATTACAGACTGAGGCACTGAGCCCGGCCTAAATACTTATTTTTAATAGCAGCAGTAAAGCCAAAAAAGGTGAATGTGTAAAGATGGAATTTTGAGAATTGGTAAAATCTAGTGACTAAGAAAAAGGGTTCTGGAGTAAGTCAAATTTGGATAAAAATGTCAGCTCTGTCGCTGTCTCGCTGAGTGACCATGGGCAGTTTCTTACCCTCTCAGTGCCTCATAGGGTGTGTGTGCCTTTGATAAGCAAACTGAGTCATTGAGTGTCTAGCACATGGTGAGGTCAATAAACACCCACAGTGAAAGATCTAGGGTGGCGGGCGGAGGTGGCAGAAGCCTTCCGAGTTTGGAGCCTTGCCAGCAGGTGGACCTCGCCTCACCTCTACCCATGGGTGCATGCCAAGGAATGTTCACAAAGCAGCTACCACATGCCAGGCATGTTCTCCGGAGCCAGATTCACTTCTGTGTAATGTGTTTGTTTCCACAGTTCACCTTCCCTAGCGTAGATCCATGGGGCATTCATTCGCTTGGACGTTGACTAGGGGGATCAAAATTAAAATGGAATGGCCACACACACTGAATAGGGCTGAGCAGGTGTGCCCGAGGCTCCTGGGACAGCCATGTTCATGGAAGGTGGACTCTAGACTCATGCGACCACAGAACTCAAACGTGGATGCCATAAATAAGTTGCATGCAGGTGAGGTTTGAGCTTCTAGCAGGCCCTCTCTCCCCCAGTAGTGGACCTGGTACCCAGTGTGTTGCCATATGCCGCCCCCAGCAGCGTCCAGCATCTGTCGATCCCACCCTTGTGCTCCTGTGACCAATGACCAGTGCCCGCTTATGAGTGAGAACATGCAGTATTCAGTTGCTTCTGTGATAGTTCGCCTAGTATGGTGGTCTCCAGTTGTATCCATGTTACTGTGGAAAAAAAAAAGTAAACACACACACATACACAGCGTGGACACGTCTGTGCTGACCCTCACAACCTGGCTTTGGGAAGCAGGGCTGTAACTCCTTCACATCCCACCCTCACCCCATCCCACCCCACTGTCTGCTGCAGGCATCACCTTGCTGACCCCCCAGTTCACTCCCGGTCTCCCCCCAGGAAGTGGAATGAGCCTTCCCAAACTCGTGTCCTTTGCCTGAGCAATGCCTGTTCCCCACAGAGGATCCAGGCGCCCTGCCCTGCTGTTTTTTGGTTTCTTTCCACAGGGCATCTTCCCTCCTCTCCCTCCTGTCTCATGCTACTCATTCATTCCCTGTGACTCTGCCCTGCCACTGTCTGGTCCTGGATTGAAACCCCTTTCAGATCCCCTTGGCCTCCCCTGTGTCCCTCTCTCATACCTAATCACTGTCTGGTCCCTGCGTGCGAGCTTTCTGAGGTCTTCTTCACCTAGTATTTTGAGTGCTGGAGGCGGGGAGGGTGTGGCAGCTGTGTAGCCCATTGTAACCTCATATGACTGCAGGGGTTTATCTCCTGTGTGACTGTGGGTCCCTGTCTGTGCTTCAGTGTCTGGCTCTGTGAAATGGGAATAATGGTTGTAGCACCTCATTGGATGTCCTATAGGGAGAAGCAGCCTTGGCTACCTATTATTCCCTGCTCTCCTTTTTTGGGGGGAGAGAGTGCGGGGAGGGAGGCAGCAGGGTGCAATGGGAAAGGCTCAGACCTGGAGCCTGGGTTTGAATTCCGGCTGTGAGACAGAGGGTGAGTGACCTCACGCCTTGAAACCTCAGCCTCCCGCTCTGCATGATGGAATGACTCTATTTGTATTTTTATCTCATAGGGTTGAACTGATGATAACCTGAGGCTGTGCATGCACTGGTGCTGACACAGAGTAGGAACTTCATAAATATGTTTTCGAAATACATAGGCTTGCACCCAGTCAGTCCACAGGACAGTCAGGCCCGCAGAGGCATACAACTCAGTGAGCTCCCTGAAAGCTAGGGTGGGAAGGCACCTTGGAGGACAGCACGTCTATTGCCTCATTTTACAAGATGAGAAAACTGAGGCCCAGAGATGACCGGCACTCACTTAAGGGCACACAGCAAGTAGGAGTTAACAGATCTTAGATGAGAGCCCAGGTCTTCCTGACTCTGAGTGCAAGAAGCTTTCAGACCCTCTAAGCTGGGCCTCAGGACATCTTGGGTTTGGAGAGGCTGTGGGATTGTCAAAATCCACATAGACATCAAAAGAAGGGGAGCACGACTACTTCTGACAATGCCTTACATGAACAGACTTTGGCTTTCAAATGGTCACATAATTTTTAAAATGCACCAGTTGTCCTGAGACCCTGGGTTGCACCTTTGTGTCCAGTTTAGCATGAGCGTGGTGTGAGGGTTGCTTGCCTCCAGATGCGGATGTCTGGCAGGCACAGTACCCTCCCCCAGCAGAGTCTGGTGTGGACGGCTCCTTCAGGCCTTGGGCCTGCCCCTCTTGGCCCAAGTATGGTGGTATAGAGAGTGGGGAGAAGCCACATTCCCTGGGACCTTCCTCTGAGCTGAACACAGCACTCCAGGCTTCCCCTGCACACCAGCTAGAGGGTTTAACCTTGGGGTCTGAGTCCTGAGATCATCACCCCTTAGCTGTGTGACCTTGGGAAAGTTGCCTCTCTCCTGGGTCCCAGTGTGCTAATCGGTCAAATGGAAGTCATGATGGTATCTCTGTTAGAGCTGTGTTACAAGGATAGAATGAGATAGAGCTTATAAGGCACTCAGCAGGGCATGCGGTAACCACAGACGTCATTAGCATCTCATTTAATAGCAACGCTTAAAATGGGGATCCAGGCTGGGCATCGTGGCTCATGCCTGTCATCCCAGCACTTTGGGAGGCCAAGATAGGAGAATTGCTTGAGCCCAGGAGTTCGAGACCAGCCTGGGCAACATAAGGACTGTGTCTCCTCAGAGAATTTTTTAAAAAAATTAGTCAGATGTGGTGGCACATGCCGGTAGTCCCAGTTACTCGGGAGGCTGAGGTGGAAGGATCGCCCGGGTCCAGCAGGTCAAAACTGCAGTAGCTGTCAGTGTGCCACTGCACTCCAGCCTGGGCGACGGAGTGAGAGTCCAATTCAAAAATAAAATAAAACGGAGACCCAAGGGTCCTCAAGGCATCCCCTGATGTCTTTGACCTCAAATGAGGACCAGGCATGTCACTCCTTTCTCTTACCCTCGCAGGTCCAGCAGCTGTCCCCACTCGGGGGCACTCTGTTGGCATCGTGAAAGGCATAACCGCTGCTCCCTGACATTTGGGAAAGTGCCTGGCATGGGTCCAGCACTTCACAGAGTCCCTTATTCTACATACCTGCCCTGAACACTCTACAGCTGATGCATCTTATAAGCACTTGCTAGGGTTGAGGGCGCTGAGCCTTGGCTTACCAATGAGCGCACGGAGCCCGCAGGGGCACGCGTGGACCCAGGCCCTGCCTCTGGCGGCCCGTGGGCCGTGGCGGATTCCCACTCCGCCTCAGTCCCCTGCGCTGTACCTCCTGTGCTCCCTCTGTGTCCTGAGGAAGATGGAGTCTTCCTGAGCGAGGCTTGGGAACGCTGCCACTGTTCAATGAGCTAATGGTGAAATTGGAAACTCAAACGCTGGAGGCAGAGGGAAAAAAAAAAGACGAGCTTTGATTCATGGGCAGGAGGATCAGTGAACGGGGAAGACTCATCCTGCGGTAATCAGAGGCGATGCCTGAGCGGCACGTCCTCCGTCCTTCGAGCAAAATCTCTCCCAGAGAGGGAAGGTCATGTGAGCGGAGAGCTCAGTCTCTGAGCCTTCGTGAGCGTCCAGGCTGGGGCGGGGAGTTGAGGGAATGGCACAGTAGACAGAGGGGGGCTCATGTGTTGGCGGGACGCAGACGCAGCCCTGTGACGCGGTAGTACCGCTTGTTATCTTGGGGCTCCCTGAGTAGGGGATGCAAAGCAGCTGGTAGGAGAGGAGCACAAAATAGGTGCTCACAAAATAAAAACAGGTAGATGCTTGTTTTTGTTTTTGTTTTCTTTTTTTGAGAGACAGGGTCTCACTCTGTCACCCAGGCTGGACTCCAGTGGCGTGGTCATAGCTCACTACAGTCTTTAACTCCTAGGTTCAAGTGATCCTCCCGCCTCAGCCTCCCAGGTAGCTGGGGATACAGGCATGCGCTACCACATCTGGCTAATTTTCAGTTTATTTTGGGAGATTAGGGGCAGGGTCTTGCTATGGTGCCAGGTTGCTCTCGAACTCCTGGCCTCAAGTGTACCTCTTGCCTCAGCCTCCCAAAGTGCTAAGATTACAGGCCTGGCTGGATCCCCATTTTAAACGTTGCTGTTAAATGAGATACGAATGACGTCTTGGCTTTTAAATGGTCACATAATTTAAAAAATGCACCAGTGGTGGCAGTGTGGAGACAATTTCCTGTCTTTTTAGAAGAGGGGTACATCTCTCAACTGCCTTCACGGGTCCTACAGCAGTGAATGAGCCATTTCAACAGGCTCAGGTCTGATCTCTGCTGTTGGGATAAACAGCTGGAGTCATGATGACAATGTTTCCAGCAGTGATAACTCACATGGCTAGTGGGTTGCTGTGTGCTTTCCATTGGGGCTGTCTCATGTCTTCACCAGCTTCATGGAGCTAGGTGTGACGGGCATTGCAGGTGAGGATGCAGGGATCTGAAAGGGACGTTGACATGTTCCAAGTCACACGGCCAGCAAATGGCAGAGCTGGGCCTCCAATCTGGAGCTCGGGCCTCAGCTCCTTCTCACGCTCCATCTTAATTTGGGAGGAAACGGAGTCACCTGGGAGACACGGGAGAACGACATGAGAACGTAAGGAGGAGTGGGGTATCGTACCCTGAGTGGTTTGAGAATTTTCTCCAGATCCTTCTGACTGGTGGACTCACCTGCACACATACTCTGTGATAGGAAAGCAATAGGCCGTGGCGAGAAAGCCTCCCACTCACCCATTTTTGTTTGTTTGTTTACGCTTCAGATTTCCGAATTAATAGAGGCCTCTTCTGTGCACTGGAAGGGAGGCTGCCAGGCAAGCTCCCAGCCTGAAACTGGGAGATAATAGGAATTAATGGCGCGGTCTATATGAGGAGCCGTGGCTCGAGAGGTCAACAGGCAAAGGTTCTGTTCCGTCGCGTTTCTCTTGCATAACTGCTCCCACTGTGCTCCGACGAGCTTCGTGTATCTTGCTGGGGAGCTGGCTTCCTCCAGGACACCTCAGGCTCTGTCCATAACTTTCCAGCCACTTTTAATTATGAAAAAGAACAGCCTCATTTTGGATATTAAGACTCAACCCTGTTTGTTTAAAAAAGGCAATCTCACGTGAAGCATGGCGATTTCCCTGGGGTATGTGTGTGTGAGTGTGTGCATGTGTGGGCATGTTTGTGCACATGTATGCGCAGGTGTGGAAAACATGCTCATTTACATGCACGGGCATGTGTGTGCAATGCACGCATGTGTAGGCAAAATGTGCATGTCCTTGTGTTTGTGCATGTACACATGTGGGCAGTGTGTGCATGCATGTGTGGGCGTGCCTGTGTGTGGGCAGTGTGTGCATGTATGTTTGTGTGTGCATGTGCGTACATATGTGTGTGTGTGCGTGCATGTGTGTGTGCGGTTCTTGGGAGCTTGGAAAGTGCAGCTCTGGCTCACACCCTCCCTCCTTCCCTGGTTCTTTCAGGCAAGTGGGAGCTCTGAGTCCCAGTGCCTCTGACCTCGAGAGCAGGTGGACATTGGCTTACGTCCTCACCACCTACTGTGATGTCCATTCAAGCCATAGGAAATCCACGAGTCCTTGCCACACCCGCAGTGGGTGCCCTCCTCTTTGCCCTGCCATCTTCGGCATCAGAATGACCAGAGATGTGCTCATGGAGCCTGACTTGGGAAGGTGGGTGGGAGAGGGCAGGTTTAGGGCACTCCTGGTCTGGTGGAAAGACAAGTGGGCAGCAATGCCGCATTCTTCCCAAACCTCTCTCTTGCATCTCTCACTGGCAAGTGTTGTCCTGTCAGTTTGATGTCTCTTGACCCTGGAGCTATGGAAAACCCTAGGTAGGTTCTAAGAAGCATCCCTGCTTTGGGGGAGCCCCGCAGGGTTTAGCCACATTGTTCTCCTGGTGACCCCTGAAGCCACGTCGGCAGGGGGAGGTTGGGAGGGGAAAGCCCCGGGATTCCTGGTGTCCTGTTACATGTAGTCCTGTTCACGGAGCCCCTAGACTGTGGCAGCCACTGCCAGGCACTTTGTAAACTTGATCTCATTGGTGCTTCCAAGACCCTCACAGCCTTTTTATCATCCTCATGTTACACACGAGGAATCTGAGGCTCAGAGACATAAGAGGACTGGTTCAAGAGGCACGGGCAGTGAGTGCAGAACCGAAATTCGGATCCAGGTCTGCCAGCCTGCAAAGTCTGGGAGTCATGGATGCTGGTCGTTCGGGGTCTCCCAGAACCCCCTCCTCTTTCTCGTTCCCCACTCTGTGTCTTTCCGAGCAATCACCTCCACCCCGTTGGGTGTGGTCTTGGGGAACTGCCCTGCTGTCCCTTCAACACATGACCCAAACTCCACTCATCAGACCCTGTGTCCGGGACCCTGAGTCTAGAATAGAGAGACACAGCGACAATTGCCTCATTCCCCAAAGGGTGAGAAGCAAACCATAAAGAGCAGTCATTCCAGCGCGGGTCTGCTGGGGCTGATGGGCCGCTCTGGCTCCCCCGGGTCTGCTGTAGTTCCTTCAGATCCTCGTCCTCCAACTCCCCATCGACTCAGTGGGCTAGCCAATTGCCTCCCAATAACTCCCCCCCAGCTCCATTTTATGTTGCCCAGGCTGGAGTGCAATGGTGTGATCATAGCTCACCGCAGCCTCCAACTTCCGGGCTCAAGTGATCCTCCTCCCTCGGCCTCCCGAGTAGCAGGAATTACAGGTGTGCACCATCATGCCTGGCTAATTTTTAACAGCTTTTGTAGAGACGGAGTGTTGCCCAGGCTGATCTTGAAGGCCTGAACTCAAGCAATCTTCCCACCTCGGCCTCCTAAAGTTCTGGGATGATAGGTGTCAGCCACCACACCCAGCCTCCCGACTGCATTGGCTCAGTCAACCACAGTTGGTTGTCTGTTGTTTGTGATCAAATCGTCTTGGCTGGTACCCTAAGTATAGTGTTGGGGATAGTGGTCTTTGCCTGTGGGAACTACTCTATTCTGAGTTATGACATTGAAGGCACTTAGAACAGGGCTGGCACTGGCTGACACTTCACAGATGATCGCTGCCACTACTTTTACTGTTCTCTGGCTCTGGTTCATATTGGGGGTCCCCACCAGGGTGTGTGGCTGGGCCTGGCTCTCCCAGGCCTTGGGGCCACTGGGACCCCCATGGATCCTGAGCCCCCGATTTCTTTTTTTCTTTTTTTGAGTTGGAGTCTCACTCTGTCACCCAGACTGGAGTGCAGTGGCACGCTCCTGCCCACCGCAGCCTCGACCTGCTGGGCTCCGGCGATCCTTCCACCTCGACCTTCCAAGTAGCCCGAACTACAGGTGTGTGCTACCACGCCGGGCTAATTTTTGATTTGTTGTAGAGATGAGTTCTTGCCAAGTTGCCCACGCAGGTCTCAAACCCGCGGGCTCCAGAAATCCACTCACCTTGGCCTCCCAAAGCGCTGGGATTACAGGCTGAGCCACCAAGTCTGGCCGCCCCCGATTTCTAATTCCGTCCTACCTGCTCCTGTGCCCTAGACAGGTCTTGGTTTGCTTGAGTCACCTCTGATGAACGCTCGCTGCAGTGGCAATAACTGACGACGTGACCATGTAGCAGCGGGCTCAGTCAGCTGGTGGTGGGCGGAGTTTGCAGCAAGTTGGCCCTGCTGCCACCTGTGCTGTGCTCCCGGGGCCCACCATTGTGTCCCTAGCTCTCACTAAAGGCCGGGGGGCCTCCGCCAGGAAGGGCTGGACTCACCTTCCTCCCCAGCAACATCATGTTCCGTGCTCAGAGTGACAGTTGTCATTGTTCTGAGCACCTACTGTGTGCCCGGCGCTTTAATGATAGCAAGGACAATCCTAATAATAAAAGTCACAGCATCACGCATTGCCACAGTTTGCTCCTTCCAGTACTTCTATGGGGAGGCTTGTGCCCGCTTTATGGATGAGCAAATTGCGGCTGAAGACGTTGCTGGTGATCATGGAAGGTCCTTGGGTTCCACTTGGCGTCTCACCTGCAGCAGCAGCTCTGGCCGGTTTCTCCTGATTTACCTCAAGGCAGACAGACACGGTCCGGTTTGATCTGCGTGAGAAACACACACTCTTCCTACTAATATGGCTTTGATTGTGTGCCTTATAAAGAACTTCTGCCTCTGTTATATGAGGGCCGGACTCCTAAAAAAAACAAAACAAAACTATTTTTTGGAGGGCGGCCCCTTGTAGTAACGGCTTCTCCCGCTAAGTGGGGTGTTCTAGGAACCCATCGGCATCAGTGAACCAGCTAGTGTTGCTGCGAGAGGCTGAGTTTGAGGTCAGTGAATTTTTTTTGGAGATTCTTTCAGCGTGTTTGCTCATTTCACGATGGGTGATTTACAAGCGCACCTGACTACACTGCACTGAGTGTTCAGCAGTTTTTGGTCAAAAACAGCAGATCTCACTCCTAGTGACTTTTTGTTTCCCCGGATGAAAAAAGCCCTCAAAGGGAAACATTTTGCTGATATGGAAGAGGTGAAACAAAAAACAGCAGAAGCACTAAAAGACTCAGGATGGATGAGTTCAAAACTGGTTTGAGCAGTGGAAAAAGTGACTCGACAGGTGTATGGCACCAAATGGAGAGTCCTTTGAAGGTGACTGAAGTTTAAACCTGTAAGAATAGATACACAATTTTTAGTAAATAAATTCTGGGTTTTCCTGAGTCCCCCTCGTATTATAGGGGCCTCTCCTCCTCCCCAGGCCATGCTGGGATCCTTGAGGATAACGAGGACATCCTCATGAGTGCCAGCTGCACATTGATTACCCCTGAATTCTAACTCCATCCTACCTGCTTCTGTGCCCTGGACAGGCACCCCTACAGACTTCTGGACACCTCCGCCTGGATGTCAGATAGACAGCACAAACCCACACGTCTACACGCTCAGTCGCCTCCATTCCCTGGCTTGGCTTCTCCCGCAATCCCCCCACCTCGGTGACAGGCATCCCCATCTGTCCCGTGCTCAGTCCAAAGCCCTGGGGCCATCTTGCTCCTCCATCTCCTCCCACAACCAACCCATGGGGAAGTCACGCATGGAGGAGGGATGGATCACTTATCCCTCTTGCACCACTTCTGCCCCAGCCGAGCTACCATCCTCTCTAGCTGGGAGTTCCCTGTTATCTTCCTGACTGGTCACCCTGCTCCTACCCTGGCCCCACCTTCATCCATTCCCAACATGGTGACTGGGTGATCCTTTGGAGGCATAAGTCAGACCGTGTCACCTATCTGCTCAAGACTAGGTTGGGGCTCACCGTGTCACTCAGGGTAAAAGCCGAAGGTTTAAGGAGCCTCCAGGGCCCTCCTCATCCGGCCTCAGATATCACAGCTCTGCTTGGCTCAGCCACACGGGTCCCTTGCTGCCTCTCAGTGTGCCAGGCTTGTTTTTGCCTCAGGGCCTTTGCACTGGCTGCTCCCTCTTTCCCTCTGTGCACACACTCCTTTCCTCACCTCCTGTGAGCGCTGTACAGGCTCCTTCTTCCCTGCCCACACCGCGATGGCATCATCCACCTCTCACATCCCAAACTCCTCATCTCCCTCACCCTGTCCTAGTTTTTCTTTGCTTCTTAGCGAGCATCTCCTTCTGATATTGTTACTTAAGCGTTTACTTGAGCAGAATTTACTTAAGGGATTTACAATGGCTGTTTGGTGTCTGACTCATGTCAGCTTCTCCAGGCTGAAGGCCTTTGCCCCTTTTGTTCACCCACGTGCCATGAGCTTCTGGAACACTGCCTTGCACACCATGAACATGCTAGGAATGAACCCCAAGAACTATTCTCTGATCCTTGAATTTCTCCCTGACACCAGGACAGAGGAACATCAGTTCCTGCCACTGTACAAAGTATTGTTAGAATCTTCAGGAAAGTGACCCTGCAGGGAGGTTGCTGATTCGCCTCTGCCCCCTCCTCCCAGGCTCATCTCCTTTCATTCTTGTTCTCACCTTTAGACTCTAACAATGCCAAAACCCTTTAAGGCCTGGCTCTGTCATACCTCAGGGCCTTTGCACATGCTGTGCCTCTTTCTGCCCAGTCAATTCTTGGGTGGGCTTTACCTCTCCCCTGAGGCCTTCATTCCCATCCTCCTTGTCCTGGGAAATGCTTGATCTCTCCTTCTGTCCCTCGGTGACTTTTGCATGGTGTTTCTCAGTGTGGGGTCCTCTGTCTCACTGGGGCTTGGCCCCTCATCCACTGTACCACCAGACTATGCAGGGGCCGGGCACTTGCTCTGTGTCCCGAGCTGGCTCAGTGCTCGGCACATGGCAGTTGTCCCGTCAGTGTTTGTTGGGGACAAAAAAGCAAATCTGACACACGAAAGAAGAGAACAAAGACTGTTCTTGAGGACCCTTTCAAGGTCACCGACTGACTGGAACGAACGCAGTCTTGTTATTTGATCATTTATTTATACTTGATTTTCAAAAGGATTTGAGGCAGCCAGAGATGAAAGGCACAGATAAGGCTCAAACAAAGCCCTGCATCTAATGTCTCCCGACCACCACCGGTCCTTCCTCCCTGGCTCTAAACATGCCCAGATCGCTGGCCTGTTATAGGAAGCGCCCCGAGTCCTCCAGCACCTCTGTGCCCCTCTGCAGCCGCGGCCTCGGCTCAGACCCATCCTAAGTTGGAGTCGTTTTATTTCTACCGCATTCCTCCTCTAAACTGGTCTCAGCCAGGACACCTGCTACGTCCACGTTACCACATGCAACAGCCACCTTTGAACCTAAGGCGCTGGCAATCTGGCCACCCTGAACATTTTGATGCCACGCCTCCTCCAGCCCTTGCTTCCACTGGCTTCCATGACACCTGCTCTCGGGGGTCCCTCTACCTCTCTGGTTTCTCCTTCCAGCCTTCTGGCCTCTGCCCGCCCCATAAACCTCTGTGGGCCTCAGGTTTCCTTTCCTCCCCCCTCTCACCCTATGCAGTTTTCCTGAGCAACTTTCTATTCGTTCCCAGGACTGCAGCTTCCACTGGGATTAGGGTAATTCTAGAAACAGACAAACCCCCAAAGCTCAGCGGCTTAACACAGTAGAAGTTTCTCTCTCACTTACATCAAGTCCATTCGGCAGCAAGAAGGGAGAAGGGGGCTTGGCTTCCCTCTGGGACTCCAGGGACACAGGCTCCGCTTGCTTGATGCATTGGCCTTGACTCAGGCTCCGTTTGCTTGATGCATTGGCTTTGACTCAGTGCTCACACTGATGGCTCTGGACAACAGCAGGGCGGGGGAGCCTGTCCACCTGCCTGGGGACACTTACCTGGCCTCTCTGGACATCCTATTCACCATTTGTCCAGAGGTGAGCCTGCCACCACTTTGAGACTCTGTTGTGAGGTTGTAAGGATGAAGGGTGACGCTGCAAGGAACCCTAGGTGGGCAAGGACAGGTTGCTTTCTCTCACACTTCTGGGCCCAGGAAAGACCGGCCAGTTGGCTGAACCCGGGAGCTGGGATGTGACTGGAAGGAGACCGAGTTGGGTACCATCACTAGCCATGATCTCAGGCCTTGCTGCTGGGGACTGTGAGGGGACACCCTGGCCAGAGGGCAGCTGTGTGACTGCATTCCCCTCTACAGATTCGTGGCCAGGGCATGGGAACTCACCCAGAGAACTGACTCAGCCTTCTGGCTGACTCGCAGAGCCTGGGCGGGACGCGGCATGGCTGATTGTCAGATCCATCACCCACGGCCAGCTGCATGACAGTGGGCATATGTCACCAGCTCTTGAAGCCAGACAAGCCAGACCCTCCGTGCTCTTCAAAGGAAAGGAGGGCTGACATTGATGGAGCACCTACTGTGTGCCGGCCACTCTCCTAAGTGCTTTACATCCACGCTTGTTTAAGTCTTACAATGGCCCTGGAAGGAGGGGCAGGCCATCATCCCCAGCACACAAGACATAGGAGGCTTGAGATTGGGAAATGCCAGTAAAAACACAGCGAGAAGGAGGATGCCCAAAGACCGAGCGGTTCAAACACCCAATGATTTCTTTGTGAGCTCACTCTCGACCCACAAGGCGAGTCTTTAACTCTCCTAAGACCGGGTGACAGGATCTGGGGACCAGAACACCTGGGCTCACAGTCCAGAGTCCAGCCCTTGCTGGATGAGTCGTGTCATACAGGCCATTGTAACCCTTGAAGACGAGGTTTTCTCATCTGTCAAATGGGCACAGCCATGCTGTTCTCCCAGGAGAGCAGGTGAGAGGGCTCTGCAAACTGGGAAGGGCTGAGCGTTTTCTCTATTTTAGCTGCTGTCATCTCCATGCTCTGTAGGCGTCTTCTGCTTACTCTTGCTCTCCTGCGGCTTCTCTGCACAGCAGCCAGATGGGCCTTTTGAAACAGAAATCAGATTGTGTTACTGTCGCTTTAAGCCTTTACACGGGCTTGCTTCGGGCTCAGTCCATCTCTTGTCCCTGCACTTCCCGTCAGCTTTCCCTCCTCAGACCCTGGCCACCTTCCAATCCCTTCACCACCGTGTGCTCTCTCCTGCCCCAGGAACTTTGCACCTGCTCTCCCTCTGCCCGGAACATGCCTTTCTCCTGCTCTTTGCCTGGGCGATGCCTGCGCCTGCTTCAGATTGCAACAGGAGTTTCATTTTTTCAGAGATGCATTTTTCTGCTCTTCTGTCTAAATTCTTTTCCTTGGGTTTTCTCTCCTGCAGTGGTTTCCGTCACCCTGCTCAGCCTGTCATTGCGTTTTTACTTACTTGTTTGCTTTTCTGTCTGTCTCCCTCTTAGAGTGTGAGCTCCCTGAGGGCAGTACCACATCTGCTCTGCACAGCATCACAGCCCCGTTTCCGGCATGGTGTCTGGCACAAAAGGGGCTCTCAGTACTTCTGGCGGAATGATCTACGGAAGTATCCACAGCTGATTCCCCAGAGAGCCTGGTTCTGCCATTCCAGTCCTGTGCTAGCAAGGGGGCGGCCGGGCTCCTTCAGGAAGGAGAGGAGGCCCAGAGCAAGCCCTCCTGCGGCCCCAGGCCCCGGCCCCAAGGAGGTGCAGGGGGAGAGAGGGCACAAGGAGGGAGCCAGAAGAGCCACGGGCCGCCTCCCTCACCCGCCACAGTCCCAGAACCCCTTTGCGCAGAGCCGGGCCCCAGATGACCAAGTTCTCCTCTCACAGGGACCATGGGGACGTGTCGTGGCAACTGACCTACATTAATTGCAAGTGCGATTCGTCGTCTTGGTCCCCTCCCATCCAGCAAAAACCCCACTCTGTACAAGCACGATCCATCCAAGGACATCGTAAAAATAAAACGATCACAACCCGGCCCTCCGGGAGCCTCAGCCTCACAGCGCATCCTCAGCCTCACAGAGCATCCTGCTCCGAGGCGGACAGCTTCCACAACCCAATTCGAGGAGGAGCAGCGGGGAGGAATGGGGAAGCCAGGGAGGAGTTTGTGGATGGGGAGAGGGTAAGGCACGTGATCGAGGTTTCAAGGGGTGAGAGCGGCTGAGATGAGAAAGACGAGGGGGAAAGGGACAACGAAGAGGAGAGAGACCCACCGGTGGGGAGAGAAGAAAATTAGCAGAAGAGCCCGGGGGAGACATCGGGGACAGAGTGCCCGAAATTCTAGCAAGAACAATGGGAGCCTTATAGGAAAGGGAAGATGCGAAGAGAAGAAAAGAGAGCTCTGGGAGACATTGGTTAAGAGGGCGAAGGAGGGATGATGGGAACAAAAGAACGCAAAGCAGACGAAAAGGACTAACCCTTCCCCTCCCCCCAAAATAGGATTCAGCTGTTTGTTGAAAATAGAAACAGAGAAAGTCCAAGAACACAAGAACATACCAAGCCTGGAGGCTAGAGAGCACAGAAGGAAGGGCTGGTTGGCAAGGCAGAAAGCAAGTCCAGGCAGGCTTGGAGAGCGGATGGCTTCCACTCTGGGTCAGGCGTGTTTGGCCTGCAGAGGCTGGGCTCCCATGCTCCCATGCGGCCTCTGACTGACTCCAGCCTGCACCAAAGGGAGGTTTCAGTCCCAGGAGTCCCACTGCTGGCTGATGGAGAGCAAACTGATCCTCAAAACTCTGGAAAGATCCACTTACTCCAGTGTCTCCCCAAGCCCCGCTAACTCCACTGTCTCCCCTTCCCTCACCGACTCCATTGTTCCCCCAACCCTCACTGACTCGATTTCATTGTCTCTTCTTCAACCCTGCACTTTGAGAATCTTTGGCAGCCACTGGGGGTCTGCCTGAATTTGCAGTCTTTCTGGGGTCCTTTCTGGACTTTTGTCTCCAAATGTGCAAGAGAAATCTCAATACACACAGATACCATCTGTCTGTCTTCTCCTCCTGCATCTACTCACTATTCAACAAGTATTAATTTGGGGCCTACTGTGTGCCAGGACTCTTCAGTGAACAAGTGTAAGGGAGCACTTAAGTTCCTCTTTCATCCTTCTTCCTTCCTTGGCTTTCTCTTTTCCTTTTCCCTCCCTTCTCTTTTACTCTTATTCTTTCTCTGGTGTATCCATCACTCCAAACTTAATGGGTTTAAAAGAACAACAATTGCTTATGGTTATGTCTCTCACAGTTCTGGAGTTTGGCTGGGCTCAGCTTCATGGATCTCACCAGGGTCATTCCTTCAGTCCCAGTTAGATGGTGGCTGGGGCCTGGGCTGGAGCCGGTTTGAAGGTCTCTTCCCTCGTGGTGACTGGGTCCTCATCTGGAGGTGGTAGCCAGAACACATGCCTCATACCTGGCTGGGGCTTCCTTACTGCATGGTGACTAGGTTTTATGACCTACCTTCAGAAGTCACATAGTGTCACTGTTGTTTTACTCTATTGGCAATACTGCTATAGTCCAAGGCAGACACAAAGGTCCATCCAGGTTTAAGAGGAGGTGACAGACCCCACCTCTTGATGGAGGAGTGATAACTTCACTTGTAGGACAAGTATGTGGGAGCATCTTTGGAAAATACAATCTGCTACAGCTTGCCCTCTGGCCACAGCGATTCACACCCACTCCTGTTATGGGCTGAATTGTGTCCCTTGCCAAAATTCATATATTGAAGCCCTGAATCCCAGTACTCCAGAATGTGACTGTTTTTGGAGACAGGGCCATTAAAGAGGTGACTGTGTTACAATGAGGTCATTAGGATGGGCCCTAATCCAATATGACCAGTGTCCTTATAGAAAAGGAGAGAGTAGGACACAGACATACACAGAGAGGAGACCATGTGAGGATAAAGGGGGGAGACAGCCATTTACAAGCCAAAGAGAAGGCCTCAGGAGAAACCAAAACCAACCCTGCTAACTCCTTGATGTTGGACTTCCAGATGTTAGAACTGAGAAAGAATAATGTTCTGTTGTTTAAGCCCCCAGTCTGTGGGATTTGGTTATGGCAATCCTAGAAGACGAATACATGTCCCCATATGTAAAATATATTGATTCCCTTCCTTCAAGATCTTTATGACATCAGTGTAAAGTATAGGATCTTGCCATCTCTCAAGTGCAGTATGGATGAGTCTTCTTGGGTGGAGGTCCTTGTTTCAGCTCCTTGAGGATCACTCCATTCAATAAGAAGATCTGTGAGATGAGGAAATAAGTCATCTGCCCTCCCCACCTTATCCCACGATGGTGGGATAGGTATAGGATAACTAACTACCACAGACACCCCAAAAGTAAAAGGGGGAAGCAGGAGACACACAGCAGTCACTGGTCCAGAGAAATTCTGAAATTCTTCTGTGCACATGTTGCCAGTTCCTAGATTAGTCCTCAGTTTGACTGCCTGAGAATGACTCTCCATGGCTCTTGACTTTGACTGCTGGGATTTTTTTTCCTTTTGAATAACTCTTGGATTTCCATAAGACATGACCAGAGTTTGTCATTGAGTAGTTTTTCTTCACCTGCTTCCTGTTCATAGAGATTTTATGGCACAAAAGCCTCTCTTTTCATTTGGTACTCTCTCCATCCCTTTCATTCAAAGCCAAAACAGTTCCTTTAAAAATTGTGTGGGTGTCTTCTGCATCAGTTTGTAATCCCTTCCATTAGACAAAAGCCATACTCGTAAATCTCTTTTTCACTCTGGGCTCCTGGCAAGGCTGCTCTTATGATTCTCAGAAGCTCTATTATTTAACAGAAAGGGTCTGCAACAAATGCTGTTAGGATCCTTAGACAGCCTTTGTCTGAAAGGGTCTATGAGGCATTACCTTAATTCTTTCTGAGATCTTAATAAAAAGCTTTATAGTTACTCTCTTGGATTCACCATTAAACTGTTTTTCTGATAGTGGCCCTGGCTTTTATCTTTGACTTGAAGTCATTTCTTATTTTGATAATTGTTGTCAAGTAGAGAGGCTAGGAGTGAGAAAAGTTTTCAACCTTGGTAAGTCTTCACTCTTTTATATTTAATAGTTAATTCTAGCTTTTCCTGTTGACAGAGTCAGGATTTGAACCCAGGACTGTCTATACTCTTGCCCTGTTGCCTCTCTGCATTGTGGAGCCAGCGGGGATTACATGGGGTCTGAAGGAAGGGTTGGAAATAAGCTGGTGGAAGAAGAGAGTGCATGCAAGGCAGGGGGTGCCACACAGACGAAGGTACAGAGATGGAGAAAAACGCAAGAAAAAGGCCAGGCATCCAAGCACACAGTCCATTTCCATCCCTTTCTCCCTTGTACGTTCACTTTCTACTTTCCATCCCCTCATGACCACTTTTTGTGACCCTTTTGCAGCACACACCCTCTGTTGGCTCGTGTGGGTTCCATCTTCCCCGAGAATGCTCTTCCTCATCTTGCCCACCGGGAGTGTGGCTGACTTCTGTCAAGGCCCAGGATGAATGTCATCACCTCTGTGACATTCCACATTAAGTAGGAGATTCTAACTGCTACAAAAACAACCCTTAATGTCTAATGTTTTAGCATAAAAAGAGTTTCTCACTTAGTTGAATGAGAGTTGGTTGAGGTGAGGCTAGTGGGCTCTGTACCCTACAGTTATGGAGGAGGGTTTTCAAGTTCCTTATATTCAGTGGTACCATCATCCTTTAGGACAGAGGTTTGCAAACTATGATCTGTTTTTGTAAATAAAGTTTTATTGAGACACAGCCACACCCATTCAGTTACACTGGCTGTTTTGGCACTACAGTGGTGGAGTTGAGAGCTGTAACAGAGCTACTCAACTCTACGGCCCAGAAAGCTTAGAATATTCTCCTTCTGGTGGTTACAGAGGAAGTTTGCTGATGCTTGCTCTGGGGCTTCATACAGAGGCCTAGGAAGACAGGGTGGAGGATCATGGGGGAGCACTCTCTGAGCTGGAACAGGAAATGCTGACATCACTTCCTCCCACATCCCATTGGCCACAGCTGGTCACATGACCCCAACCCAGCTACAAGGAGGCTGGGAAATGTAGTCTTCCTTGGTGCTGGGGAGGAAAATGAAGCTGATCTGGCTGACATGTAGCCTGTCTCTCCATATCTCTCCTCCTGGGTTCTCTTCTCCTCCATGCTTCCTGCACCAATGTCCTCGTGGGATGGAGAGTACCCCAAGGCAGAAGATGTACCTGTCTTGTTTCTCACTGCCTGCCTGTGCTGAGTTTTCAAGGATGGCCTTGGGGCGATTTGCTTCATAAAATCTCTCATCTGGAATTCACCTCGTTGTGTTACATTCAGTTTGTGCCTGTCCCCCTGTGGATCTTCAGATTTCTCTCTCTGCCCCAACCCCTACCTAGTGCCTTTCAGGGCCCTCTTGTGTACTGACCTGGGCATATGTCTTCATGAACAAAACAGACCTAGCTTGTGCCTTCATGGAGTTAGTGGCCCGGCAGGAGAGACAGGCGATAAGCAAAGAATCACAAACAATCATGAAAATAAATTTAATTAAGTGACAACAGTGTTAAATGCTGTGATAGAAAGGGACAGAGTAGGTGGTCTGAGCACTTCTAAGGGAGAGAGACCTGATCTAATCCAGTGGTTCCAGGAAGGCTTTCCCGAGGAGGGGACATTTGGATTGTGATCTGGAGAATAGGCCAACATTAACCAGAAAGAAGGAGGATGGGCAGAGGAGTGCCAGGCCGGGGGACCAGCCTGGGCAAAGGCCCCGGGGTGGGAGGGAGTATAATGACATCATCATTATTATTAATACAGCTCAGACTCACTGAGCACTCGCTAGGTGCTAGTGTGGTATGCACTTTAAGCATCTCATATCTGTTCATTTGCACAACACTAGTGAGATGCTCACTATAGCAGAGGCAGACCCCATCCCTGAGGTCACCTGAACACAGTTCTCATACTTGCTGGCAGCCTTCTGTGTCTCTGCAGATTGGCCGCACTGGGGGGTCATGCTTTCCCTCATCAATGACTGATGGGAACTGGGGGAGAAATACCCCAATTTCCTTGCCCCTTGCTGGGCAATCCTGAGGTGTGCTCTACCAATGCCACCTCTCAGAGGCCCAGGTGATGGAGACCCGTGGTCCACAGGGGTATCCCCCACCAAAACACACTGTATTGACTTTTTCCCTTCCTTGTCTCACTTCCCTACTCCCCATGCTACTTCTGGGGTCACCTCCAGAATAAACTACTAGTTCCTGAGCACCATGTCTCAGGGTCTGTTTTTGGAGGACCCCAAACTAAGATGCTATTCATTATCCCACTTACTAGAAGAAGAAACTGAGGCACAAAGAGGTTAACACAGAGTAGCAAGAAAACAGAACTCTTTGAAACTAAAGCTCCAAAAAATGTGTGTGTCTGTGAGATGGGGCAAAATGAGGCTTGTGAGGTGGGTGGGCAGGCCAGGGCAAGGATTTGGGTTGCTAATCTAGAGGCACAGGAGGCCTTTGAAGGCTCTAGGCGAGCAGGGTGACATGCTCTGGTGATGGGGGACAGGGTCACCCTGGTGACTCAGGATTAAAGGAGTCTGAGCCAACACAAGGGGATGGTTAGGGGGCTTTGACAGTCATCCTGGAGGTCCTGCTAGGTAGGGGCCTCTGATCCCCTTCCTGGTCTCCAGAGTGCTAGGGAGCACCATGAAACCAGTGCACAGGATTTGTCTCTCTAAGGAGGACACACACTGCCTGCCTCTGCCCTCCCTCCCAATGGTCCTTTCCCTCCCTCCTAGGTCAGAGTCCCCCCACAGCCCCACCCCAGGATGTCTGCTGGGGAGTGCCTGTGCCGAGAAGCCCAGTGCCCCCGCAGTCCAGCCAGGGCTGACAGCTGTGGTGGGAAGGCCAGTCAGGCCTCCTGACCAGCAGCCGGTGCCAGCCTGGAGGCGAGCACGTGGCTAGGCGGGTGCCGCTATCTGCCCCAGTGCCCTGTGTCCTCTGCACCGCCGAGCAGATAGTCTTGTGAGTGCAGTCTACGTGGGGTCAGAAGGGTCTGCCGGCCTCACCTTTTCCTCCTCTGTCTCCACTGGGCTTCACTGCCCTTGCCACTGTCCTGGAGGAGCTGGTGAGTTCGGTCTGCCGAGAGACAGCGTGGCAAGGAGAGGTGATGTGGCCCAGGTGTCTGGTTGTGCTGGGTGTGGGGGACGTGGATCCCTGGGACTCTGGAGCAGCTGAGGCGGGACTGGAGGAGGAGAGGGTGACAGGGAAGCAGTGAGGGGTATGGGTCACCCTGTGGGTGTCTCTGGCCCTCCTGGCAGCACAGTGAGCCCCTCACTGGGTGACTTGTGGTGCCGGCAGGACCACCACTGGCATCCCTAAAGACGAAGAGCAAACTGGCATTTGCTGAGGGCCTACTATGTGTTTGGCCCACAGTAAGTGCTGCCTCGTGTTATTTCCTGCCCTTCCCCCACTCCAGAACCTGGGGGGACTTTTTCTCCAACCCCTCTGGCTGGGGGTTCTAGCTTCCCAAATTCACAGTGTTTATTATGTGGGTTTTACTTGCACCCCTGAGAAATGGCCTCCAGGTCGGCTGCTTCCCTGCAGGCCTGTACTTGACCATTCCCAGCCACGGAGTCTTTCCCAGGGCTGCTTCTTTGTGACCAAAGGGATCACAGGTTCTGTGCAAGTCAATTCCCTGTGTGATTGAGTAACAGGCTTCACCTCTCTGAGCCTCAGTTCCCTCACCCGCAAAATGGGCAAAACTGCACCCAACTTGAAAGGTTGTGAGGATGAAAGGAGATGGAGATGAGAAACCTAATCAGAGGAAGTGCTGATCAGAGGCTCCGCCCCGCAAGTCTCTGTACCTCTCCCGCATAAGGCCCCAGGGCTGCCCCTGCTGTGTGAGGTAGATGGGGATCCCATCTCAACTGTGTGGTAGACCGGGGATCCCACCTCAACTCAGCCCTGGGCAATGCTTGAGACCTATCTTGTGCCTGCCACTCTCTTGGGAGTGGGAATCCCAGCCCCTGGCATACAAGGGACCATGTGGAAACCCCAGGAGAGTGAAGGCAGAGACAGAGGCTCTGCTGAGAGCCCTTCTTCGTGATGGAGGCCGCTGCAAGGTCCCCCTGCCCCAGAATAGCCACGCATATCAGGCCAAATGTCTTTTCCAACCTCCCTATTTATTTCAGAGAGCGTGAACTGGGGCTCAGGGAGTGGCAGGGTAATGGAAATGGGAGTGGTGGGGCGAGCCTTGGAACCCCCAGACTGCACAGTGAGCCCCTCACCAGGTGGTGTATGGTGGTGGCAGGACAGCCACTGGCATCCCTTGGGTCTCCTGGCCCGTACCCGGGCCTGTGTAGGGCCATGGTGGGCCACTCTTCCTGGTGGCTGTTTTTGGGGGGGTCAGGCCTCCCAGCCCCAGAACCCCTTTGGATGAAAGGGAAGCAGCAGACTCAACTCCCTGGAATCATCTAGGATGGGGCAACAGTAGCAGCAACAACAGTAATAATAATAGCTCGGGCATCAAGTGTGCCAGCAGAGGTGCCAGCAAGTGTAGCCACTTGGTGACTCCTCAGCAGCTGTCTTGAGGTAGGTGATGTTAGGGCCTGGAGAGGTGACATGACTTTCACAAGGCCACCCAGTGAGCAAGGGCTGAACACGGATTTGCACCCAGAGGCTGACTCCAGAGCCTTGAACGCTGTGTGTGGGCAAAGCAGCCTCATCCTCTTGTCCCGACTTCCATGTCAGAATAGGAAGTTGCTGTGGGAAGGCGTTGGGAAGGGCCCAGCCTTCCTCAAGCGGCGCCCTGAGCGTCACAGGGGTCCGAACGTGTGGGCATCCCTGGAGGCTTGTGCTCAGGAACACAGGTCACACACGCCGTGTCCTCATTTGTCACATGGGAGTTGTCTCAGCCTCTTGCGGTGGCTGTGAAGGTTGAGCGACAAGAACACCCGTGACAGGGCCTGAAGGAAGACCCTGGCACCAAAGGTTAGGCTCCCCACACCAGGCCTTCCACTTGGCTCCTGGGCTCCAAGGCCCTGGGAAAGCAAGTTGCTTTTAGAATTCACCATGGAGCCAAGCACAGAGAACAAAAGAGCCTTAGAGATGCCGGGGATGCACCCTGAGGTCACGGACAGAGGCCAGAGTCAGAGGGAGCCCAGCTGTCACCTGTTGGGGTGCACTTTCCTCTTTTGTGAAATGAGTGCAGGACACCCACTTCAAAGAGCTACCATAGAAAATAAAATTGAGATACATGTGAGTTTGCTGTTGTATTTTCTTGATGATAGGATACTTGTTCATGAAACTTTCTTCCTGTTTATTTATTTATTTATTTATTTATTTATTTATTAAGTGAGAAAGCAGGATTTATTGAGAGGACGGAGAAGCTCTCACAGTGGGAGAGGGCCCGAAGGGGTTGCCCCGACACTTTCTTCTTTACTTCATAACTTCCTTTTGTACCCGCAAAAGTCCACCGTGACCTGGATCCTGCAGGCTTTTTTTGGTATTTAAAGAAATTAATATAGTTGTGCATATTGGGGGGTTGCCTGTGATAATCTGTGTGTTTTAAATTGAACCCCTCTTTCAGATTATCCAGCACGCAGGGCGTTTCTGGACTCAGCACCACGAACTCATAGCAGTCCTGCTGTCTGGGGATTTGATCTCCCGTGGGAACAGCTTGGGCAACCGAAGACGAGGTCATTTTTCTTCTTGGACTTGTGCTGTTTGGGGTCCTGGTGCTCAGTGTGCACATATGACAGCCCAAACCGGAGAGGGTGCATCACAGGCAAGCAAGCGTCACGGTGTCCCCTAAGCATGGACCTCAGTTTGACCCAGGCTGCCGGGGCTGGAACCATGTTTGCTCTTCATGTTTGTGTGCAGAGCCAGCCTCAAATGTATCTTAATTTTATTGATGCTTTTCAAACCTGAAATAAATTCTAGTTTTAAGCTATAGCAAAAAAAGGAAGGAGGAGGAAGAGAGGAAGAGGAAGAAGGAAGCCATTACAGCGAGGTTGGTGCTCCCAGTCAGTGCTCCCACGCATGGGCCTCCCCCGCCCCCCCAGCCTCTCCCTGTCCTCAGGGCCCTCCAAGCACAGAAAGCACCAGACCTTCCATGGTGGTGCTCCTTGCCCCGAGTTGAATCCTATAACCCTCAGAACGGGGTCCCTCGACTGTGAGCGCAGCAAACCAGCTCTCAGTTCCGTCTTGGGATTTTGGCACAGCTGGGCTGCAGCCATTTTTTTTTTTCCTCCTTTTTTGCCTTCGGCCGTGGCCGCCTGCTCCTGATTTCTCTGGAAAGGCAGCTCCTAATTAGAATGGATCGAAGAGTCTTTGCTTCAGCTTTGTTCTCAGTCTCGATTGAATCGTCGCTTTAGGACTTAATCTGGTGCAGTCGTTGGCTGGCTGATCCCCATGGTCCTCAGAGCTCCTCTCGGCCAGGGCAGGCTGGCACCCGGGGCCACCGAGGGCTCGGCGGGGCCACTCTGCACCTCCTCACTGCAGGCCTCTCTTCCTTTCTCTCTCCCCCCCACCTGCTTTCTCTCCCTTTAATTTCCTTTCATTAACGACCCAGGGCTGTCCAGGGTGTCAGTCCCTGCTGGTGGGAGTGCAAATTGGTACAATTTCTCTGGAGGGCAATTTGTCAAGTGCTATTAAAAGCCTTTAAAAGGTACGGAGGCTTTGACTTGGAAAGGCCTCTTCTAGGAGTGTGTCCTGTAGAAATAATTGGACAAGGGTCCACAAATACATGCAAAAGGACATTGCCCTCGGTGGTTCTCTAAGTGACCACCTAGAAACCTGGCGTCCTTCAATGGGAAGTAATTGAACATGGTCCCGTCATAAACCGACTGGATGAGAACCTTTGGAGGGCTTTGGGGAAATCTGAATGTGGACTGAACAGCAGATGCTCCGAGAGAAATTCTATTTATTTTTTGAGGTGTGATAATGGCCTGGTGACTGGCTTAGAGGCACAGGACCGGAGGGTAGATATTTGGTTTTAACTGTTATAACGAAAACCGTAATGGCACAGAATGAAGCTGGGCGGCAGGATTCTGACTCTGGTTGTTGGGTAAATGAGTGTTCATTGTGCTCTCCTTGTCTTCTTGGTGTAGGTTTTACATTTTTTATGATTTAAGAAGAAACAAAACAACCATGCAAAATCATATTTTTTTGACCCAAAATAATGTCCACGGGAGACTGTTAAGTGAAAAGAGATAAGTTCCATTTTGCATCTATGGCTGGATCACATTTCTCAGTTTCACAATCTGTAACATATTTTTCTACGCAGCGGAGAGAGGGTGGAAGCCCACACCCGAGTGTTAGTGGTGGCTAACTCCGGGTCGTAGGGTTGGAATCATTTGTATTTCCTTTTTGATGCTTTCCAGTAGTTTCTGATTTTCTTTTCTTTTTTTTGGCAATGAGCATACATTACCTCCATGCTCATAAAAAAGCAATAGTCTGTTACCCAGAAAACTGAACATCACCTGCCATGCATTGAGCACTTAATACATTCCATGACTTATAAAAGGAGATTTTACAACAAAAACTGGTGAGGTTGGTAGTATTATTCCCATTTTGATGAATGGGAAAGGTGAGGATCAGAGAGGGTTAGTGCCTTGCCCAGGGACACACAACTGTAATTCTAACTCTACGCTGCCAATGTGAAGTCAGTGCTCTTTCCGTGAAACCCTGGCTGCATGCAGAGGACTTACAAGGAGTATCAGACGCAGTCCTGCCTCCAGAAATCAACCCAGTCTTTGCTCTCCTTGTCTCTGGGTCCCATGCTCTGCTGTGGTCACTTTCTTCTGCCCCTGGAACCAGTTACATGATGGCTTTGGTGAAAATGCAGTTTCCCCCTGGTATCCCAGGTGAAAGTTGAAAACTGCCTTTTCAATATTTCCTCCAAATGAGCCTTCCCAATCTTCTTGCCTCTTCAGGATGGAGACCAGCTCTCTGCTACATCCTTTTCATATTCATCAGCTGTTTACTGGCAGAGCGGGAGAGTAGACGGCCTCATATACATAAATATCTCGCAGCCCACAGAGGGCTGGCAGCGAGGGCTTGATCCTCACTCTGCCGTTACCAATCAGTAACCCGAAGAAGTCACTCTCACTGCTTTTTCTCCATCTCTGAAGTAAATAAAGGAAAATGCACTTTAAAAATCAATTGGTGTTCTGAAGGGAAAGGAAGGGTGGGAGGTGAAGACAACTCTGAGTTGGGCTGAAAATACATCTCCCCGATTTTTGCTAACGCTGGAGACGGCGACAGCTGGGGCCCGCCATCCCCGGCAGCTGTCGGCTGGGTCTGGCCTCATAACCCCTCTGCCACTCCATCCTCCAGTTCCTCCAGGCTGATCTTGCTAAAGCAGAGCTCAGGGGGGTTGCTTCTATGAAAACTCTTAGTGGCTTTCCACTCCCTTCTGGAAAAGTCCAACTCTGCTCTGAGTACAAAGAGCTCGGTGTTCTTGCTTTGTCCTTGTTACCTGCCTCTCACCTGCTGGGCACCCCCATCCCCAAACCCTACACTGCCAGGAACAGTTCCCCAAGGGGCCTTCCCAGCCTCGTGCCTTAGGGCCTTTGCACATGCTTCCCTAGGTTTGGAATTCTCTTCCCTGCAAGGCCCCCGGAAGCACACCCTGCCCAGCAGGCTTGATGCTCCTCCAGGGCACTGCCTTAGTCATCCCTGATCCTCTGTGCAGGCAGCACCCTACATGCCAGAATGGGAGGCACAGTGCAAGACCGTCCAAGTCTCCAGGGGGCAAAAGTCCTCGGAGTGCTATGGTCCAGCATCGCTTGCATCCCCCATCCAGGGACTGATGGAATCTGCTTCTGCCGCCCCAGCATGGGCTAGGACATCTTTAGTTTTCAGTATTCCATCTTTAAAGCATAACATCTTAGCACCAACATGAATGTGCTGTACTGACAGACCCTGCCCAGGCTGCCTCCTGCCCCCGAGTCTTGGTGCAGAAGACGGTCCAGCCAATGCACCTTTCTCAGCTGTGGAAAACTCTAGGGCTGCTCCTACCCCATCCACAGGGGAGTGGAAGACTCCAACAAAGGGCGTGGCAGGAAAAGAGCTGAGGTGTCACAGAGGCATGACTTGAACAGGGGACTGTTTATATTTCAGAGCAGCCACCCTCAAACACGACTGGCCCCGTGGTGTCCCCCACAACCTGCTCAGCTGGGCTCCCCTGCCCTGCTGGAGGTGGGAGTGATGTCCAGGCAGCCGAAGACCTGCAGAAGAGCCAGCTTCACAGAGCCATGAGGAGGGCCCTGGTCCAGCCCACTCTCTGCAGAAGGGAGGCGTGGAAGCCAAGGAGACAGAGCACAGCTTCCTGGTCCTCCCACGTCATTTGGGAGATCCAGCTGGGCACATTTTGGGTTCCATGGAGGTTAGAAGTCAAGTGTCCACTCATCTTTCTCCTCCACGGAGTGCAGGCGACCCTAGGGCAGGGGCTGAGCCCCAGTCATCTCTGCATCCCTGGTGTCCATCCACACAGCCTGTGCTCATCCTGCCCTGGGTTCCAGGGAAGGAAAGTGGTCACGCTCCATCTCTGAGGGGCACCGACGACCACTCATGCCTAGAGGGCGCCAGGTGCTCTGGGCTCTTGCAGATCCCGTGTGTGAGTCACCGCGCGGTGGCGTCTTCCCTGACTGAGCTGTCTAATGTTGCACCGCCTTCCTGGTGTGCCGCTGTGCCCTCTGCTCTACTGCCACCTGGCATCGCTCACCTGCTTAGTTGAAAACCTATCTCAGTCCCTACAACGTGCGCCCCCAAGGGGAGGGATTTTTGTGTTACTCACTGACAAAGCCCCAGCCCCTGGAACAGGGATCGGCACACAGTAGGTGCTCAGCAAATGCTCGAGTCAGTGTTCATTCAACAAATGCATTCATTCAAGAATGAATTCTGCAGACACAGCATGCATTTCAATGTTCGCTCGTTGAGAACGGGCTCTTCAGGCAAGTGATATAATAGCCACTTGCTAGACTCCCAAATAGTGCCGGGCACTCTGAGGATATAACAGCTATGATGTCTGTCCCCCAATGACTTCCTGCTGCCTTTGGAATAAAATCCGCATCCCTGTGGCCCTGCTTGCCTCACCTGCCTCTGCTTTGCTGGCACACACCAGACTACGACTTTACTGGCCTTAAGTTCCTTGACATTCTAGGCATCTTCATGCCTCGTGGCCTTTGCACTTGCGATCCTTGCTGCCTAGGTGGCTTTTACCGACTGCCACATCTCAGGTTGATGTCACTTCTTCCTCCCTGCCCACAAATCACCACCTATCCCAGCTCCAATTTACCATCTGTACGGAGATTGTGCTGATCATTAAT
>CAUYQG010026684.1:0-10692 GCA_963574415.1 Tarsius wallacei
ATGGAACTAGAGTCCATAATACTGAGTGACCTCTCACAGAAACAAAAAACTGAGTATCACATGTTCTCACTCATATAGTAGACCTTGATCATCCAACGTACTACCACAAGAAAATGACTGACAGTGGTGGGAAACTATGGGGGAGTGGCGATGGGATTAATGGTGATAAATATCTGTCTGGGGATGGGGAGACACCTCTTATCATCAAGGGTGCTTGAACGAAGCATTTTTGTATGCCTAACTCCTAATTGTACCCCATAATACCATAATAAAAAAATATATATATATATATAAGGCCTGTTATCTCCATGTTTACATATGCTTTGGTGATGGGTGGTTCCATTATTTCCTTTCTATGTTTAGCCCTTTCTCAAGCATCTCCTAAAGGACCAATATGGAGGTGGCATATTCTCCTAAGTATTGCTTGTCCGGGAAGGATTTTTAATTCCCTTTAATTAATATAGCTTAGTTTGATATGGTAAGAAAGTTGTGCTGGCATTGCTCTTCTTTAAGAATGTTAAAAATGGGTCCCAGTTTCTTCTGCCTTGTAAGGTTTCTGCTTAGAGGTCTGCTGCATTTTTGAAGGGTCTCCCTTGGTAAGTGGTCTGTCCCTTACTTTTGATGGGTCTTTAGCTGCTTTTAGGATTTTTTCTTTCAGGCTCATGTTGGCAAGTCTGATTATTATGTGCCTGGTGATGGTATTCTTGTATAAGACTTCACAGTTCTCTATTTCTTTGGACTTTATGGCCACCTCTCTAGAGAGGCCGTGGACATTTTCTTGGATAATATCTTGAAAAGCTTTTCCCAAGATGTTCTTGGTTTCTTCTCTCTCAGGAATGCCAGTCAGCCATACATTTACATTACATAATCCCAAACTTCTCATAGGCTTTCCTCATTTTTACTAATTCTTTTCTTCTTATTTATGTCTAACTGAGTTAATTCAATAGTTTGATCTACAATTCTCTTTGCCTGGACAATTCTGCTGTTAAAGCTTGCTATGTGCCAGGCTCCGTGACTCAGCCTGTAATCCCGCGCTTTGGGAGGTTGAGGTGAGTGGATTGCCTGAGTCCGTGGGTTCGAGACCCGCCTGGGCAAGCGAGACCTCACCTCTACAATAAAACAAAAAATTAGCCGGGCGTTGTAGCGCGCGCCTGTAGTTCCAGCTACTTGGAAGGCTGAGGCAGAAGGATCACCGGAGCCCAGCAGGTCGAGGCTGCGGTGGCCGGGAGCGGCCACTGCACTCCAGTCTGGGTGACAGAGTGAGACTCCAACTCAAAAAAAAAAAAAAAAATCTCAAACTGGGACATTTAGGGCAGTGAAAGACAGTGAAAATAAGCATAGATATGACAGATTCATATGGAAATAGGTCCAAAGTGACTTGTGATTTGTGGCTTGCAAAGGGAGTAAATAAGCATCAAAAGTAATATAACACTAATAGAGAGCATTCATGGTTCCAACACTTAATGAACTTGTGATCTTAGGTGGGGGGCACGTAAGCTATCTGAGACTCAGGTGTTTGATATAAACACAATAATAGTGATATAAAATAATAAACATATATTATTTATTAGAATATTTGGAACCTAGTAAATATTCAACACATAAGATAAAAATAGCAATTTAATATATTAGAACACAAGGTTAGTTTTTCCAGCATAGAGCATTTTCCAATTTTTAAAAAAAAACTCACCAGTTTGCTCTTTCTCCACCTGCTTTCCATGGAAGATTGTGAAAGCTACACTATATTTTTCAGGAGAATCAGAGTCCTCCCCTTGACCCTAGAGTCAGGACATGGAGCAAAACCAGAGTCATCGGTATCTCACAAGCCATATGTGATATTGAGGCTGGGATGCAGGGTTAGGGGTTTTTATCTGAGAACTAAGTTTATTAACACTAACATTTCACTCATCTGTAGTAGAGATTTAGGTGTTAAGATTAGGGGGCCTAAAGATGGAATTCAGGATAGGGCTCAGGAATGGAGATGATGACTAAATGCAACAGCTTCCTTTCTTGTTGGGCCAGAGTTCTTGGTTAGAGATAATCCATGAAATGTAATAAATTTTTAACAATCAGCTCTCCAAATACAAATGCCTTGATTTGCATCAGTTGCCAATTTCTACGATTTAGATATATCTACTGTAACCAATTTCAAACTATCAATGTGACGTCAATGCAGAACTGAGTGGTGCATTAATCAGCTTTCTCAAGCTGGTACAAGCCAGCACCAGTGTACTATTAGTTATAACTATAGCAAGTTCTAAAGTTCAGATACTTACCGGTGAAAATGAGAGTCAGCAAATCAATCCATGCATCTCATTTGTTACTATTTACTTCAAACTGATCTGTGCACATAGTTGCTACCTTCCCTTATATGTGCTTAGCTGACAGTGGGTCAGAGGAAACAGAATTCCTCCAGGAGCAATTAATAAAAAAAAAATCCTCAAAACCTTCAGGTATATTATAGAGAAGAGAAGGGAATGATTCCCATTAATAAGCATGAAAAGGAATACACATAAGAATATACACACCAATGAAAACTACAAAAACAACAAATTATTAATTATATAAAATCATTAATTACAATTTAAATATAATACATATTGCTGATATTTTGCATATATTTCCCTCCTTATCTTTCAACTTTATTAATTTTTTCATATAAAATTGTTATACATAACATTTATGTATTTAATTTAGCATAGTTTTCTTTATAACATACTTTTTATTCTTAAGAAGGTATTTCACACACCAACTGAAAAATGGATACAGAGTTGGAACTACAGATGGAAGTACCGACAGAGATAGAGAGGGTGTAAATAGTGATAAAGAGTTGCAGAGACAGGAACAGTGATAAATAGAGGTAGTAATAGTGAAAGAAAGCAGAAAAAAGAGAGATAGAAAGAAAAACACTTGATTCTACATGACATTTGTATTTGCCTTGAGGATTTGGTGATTATGGATTTTACTTAATCATTCTCAAATGTAACCATAATGTTTTTCAATTCTATGTATCAAATTGTGGTCTAGTCTTTTCTCAACCATTTTGAAAGAATACAGCTATTCTTTAAATTATCACATTAATATGGATCTATTTCTTGATTTTGTAGCCTGCTCTTTGATCTGTCTACTTTTGTTTTTTATATATGTCCATATCTAATTAGTCAAGTTATGTTTTTAAATTGTTATAATTTTTATGTTTATTCTTTTAGACAAGAATGAAAATCCAGCATGTTTAAACATTGAGCAATAACGTAAATATAAGAACTAAAACCACAAAACTGTTAGAAGAGAACATATGGATAAATCTTCAGGAATTCTGATTCAGCAATAGGTTTTTAGATGCGACACTCAAAGCATGAGAGGCAAAAGAAAAGATTTTCTTTCTAATATTTCTTCTTTGTGAAAGGACAATAAAATGATTAGACTAAAACTTTACTTCTTCTACTGAAGAATTATTTTTCACATCAAAAAATTGGTAGTTATTATTTAATAACTGCTTAGTATATGTCAACATGTATTTTTGCAGATGATCCATTTTGTAAAAGAACACAAAAAGATATAATTTCACATCAACTTCAGCTAAAGTGAAGTCCAGTATCCTATAGGTCGAGACTGAGAAAAATGAGAGATGATTAAATACTCAGAAGAATGAGAAGCTTCTGCAGATTCCTGACTTTTTAATTTTTTTCTGGTGTAATTTTCTACATGCCTTCATTGAAGATAGCAGAATTTACTTACTTGTGTTTTCTGGGCTCCTAAATATTTTAAAAATTTGAGAGGAGAAAAAGCAAAGGCAAGAAGTTGTCCAAAACATAGGTAGAAAATCTGAAACTATTTATATCTCTTTCAAGGGGTCTCTTGGGCCTGAGATTTTCAGCCCAAAAGGACTGAATTTTACTCCTGCCGAAGGAGCTTGCCCAGAGCTGGTTCTGGCACATAGTCCACAGGAAGAAGCATCTCTGTGTTCTCTTCCTCCACAATTTGTACAACTTTTTCTTTGGCTAGCATTTTCACATTCCCAAGTTAACACATATAGATACATAACTGGGTCTTTTTTGCATGGCAGAGTCTCTATACTGCAGCCGTGTCCTGTTCCCCTAGAGTCATCTCCAAAAATAGGTTGTCATTGCTACATGTGGGAGAAGGATTGTATGTTTCTTAGAAGGCATTTTAAAAATAGAGTCTCTCATCATATTTATTTTGAACTTTTAAGACCCCTTGGCTTCTCCTCTTTTTCACTGGTCAAATGATAGAATGGGTCAGCATCAGAATGGTCAAAAAACTGTCATTAGCTGCTATAGAAATTTTGCTCTTTTGATGGACACTTTAACATAGAGGGAAAAAAAAGACAAATTCCATGATGTACATAGAATTAAAAACTGACTCACTGCAGATGAAATAAATTATGGAGTAAGTTGTTTTCTCATTAACTTCCCTTCAGTAAAATCTTCCAAATATCCACAATTTTCTAATATTTTCAATAACTCCCTGAAAACGTTTTTTTACCAATTTTAGTAAAATGTTTTAAAATATGATGTGTAACCATCAGCTGAACTTCACTGATGATCAATGCTTAGGCAAATGCCCAAATTCTCCAGTCATCTAGACATCCTTATGATCTCTGAGTGAGAGAGGCCATATCTTATCACATAAGTGTAAGATCTATATGGCAAGAGAGACTAAGTGTTCCGAGACTAAGTGCTCCATGTGTTTCAGATGTGTTACATTCAATGGTCTCAAAACTATAAGTGATAGTTAATTGGATAGCTTCTTCTTGATGTCTTGGATAACAAAAACAATAGCTATCTTCTCATCTGTGCTTGAAAAAAATTTAAAAGAACCACAATATATTGGAGGAGAAAAAGAGTAAGAAAAGACAGTAAAGATTTAGACGACAGTTGAAATTGGTGTCTGCATCTGACTGTCTGGTAATGACCAGAAAAACAAAGAGTAGTATGCATGGTACACTCGGCTAATAACTTATTCTGGTAATTTTAAAACTTGGGGACTATAAAGTATTAGAGTCATGCATCCCTTTATTAATAATGGTTTGGTTTTTGGTAATGATTTCAGGTACATATAATAAGGAAGAGGGTAGTAATCAAACCTGTTACTACTTTAAAACATACCTATAGGCCAGATGTGGTGACATACCTGTGATCCTAGCACTTTGGGAGGCTGAAGTGGGAGAACTGCTCAAGACCAGGATTTCGAGAACAGCCTGAGCAACATAGTGAGACCCCCATTTTACAAAAAATATAAAAAATAAAAAACAATTAAAAAGTAAAATACACCTCCAATAATGTCCTATGCAGATAGAATAATTATTATTCATGGCATTCAATATATTTAGTCTCCCTTACACAGTTCTACAATTTATTATCTGAAATTCTTGGCCCATATGTTTTAGAAAAATAATTTGCAAAATGTTAGAAAAGTTGCATGATTATATTCTTGATCTTGATATCAGATGACAAAATTATTGGAGTCTTAGTGAGTCCCTCATAATCTTAAAGATGGATATTTTTGTAGGGAATGTATGAATATTTAACTATGGAGGATAAATAAAATTATAAATATCTTCATGACAATTCATATTTGTACTGACCTTAGATAATTGTTTTATAGGCAAAATAGAGTCCTGAATGCTAGCACTTAGCCCAAAAAAGTGAAAGAGAGGAATTAAAACGAAAGCCTTCGTCTTACTACAGAAACTAAGTAGGGATATTTCAAGAAAGAAGAACCAAGTAGCCCTTAATTTGAGTAAGTAATTTTGACAAAATTGAATCTCTGCTTTCTTCTCATTTGTGAGACAATGCGGTTGGGAATTAGTTCCAGGAAAGAGAGCAGAACTATTCATTTATTTCTGTTTGCTTTGGGGCTGCAGAGTTTCTCAGTGGTTCTGCAACCTTTCAGTTTTCTCAAAATAGTTTGTCTTGCCACAATGAAGAACAGCTGTACCTGTAGTGGCAATTCTTCCTAGGTGGAGTTGGGGATTCACTATATAGGGGATCTTTATCTGGGCAGAATCCCTTATGTAGTATCTCTTAGTTTGGCTTTTGAAAGGTTATTAGGTACCATGTTTTGAAGAAGGATATATCAAGATCTATCAAAGGTTTGTTGCAGTTTGGCCACTTTCTAATATATTATAATATATGTGTTGTGCAGAGACTAAATTGCATAGCGGTCCATGTAACTGCTTGTATTAAAACAAACAGACTTTAATCCTTTGTTTTGTTGTGTTTGTTTACATTTTAGTTATTTTATTAGATTTTTGAATTGTAAGAATAACGCATGCATATAACAAGTTAAACAATAAAAGGTTTGTAATACAAGCATTAACAATCTCTCACTCCTTCCTATGATATTCAAAGTAATCAAAATGGGAGTGAATAATTTCACTTCTCTTTATGCTCAAAGAGACAGGAAATCTTTATCTGAATTTGTATTATCTCAATGAGAAGACACTAAATGTTTCATTTAGCATCTCAATTATTTTTAACTTAATAAATCATGAATATTCTCCAGTTCATTAAATATTAGTCAATTTCATTATTTGTCACAGCTGCCTAATACTAAATGAATGGATGTACCATAGTTTATTCACTTTTTGTCTGTTCTTGAATATTCATATTTAATTGAGGAATAATGATGAAGAGAAAAAGATATAGAGATGAATATTTTTCAATAGTCAAATAAAATAGGTTAACAGAGTAAATGGTGGATGATTATGAGCATGATTAAATAAAATGAATCAAGCAGTATGCAGTTACAGTTTCTCTCTGCCTTTTTTCAGCTTGATGGCTCTATTTGTCATTGAACAATTTTCTATTCTACGGATGTATCACAGTCAGTTTACCCATGTATCTTGGTTGCTTCCAACTTTTGGCAATTATGAATAAAGATTCTATAAAATATTTGTGCATATATCTATGTGTGAAAATCAATTTTCAATTCATTTGGGTAAATACCTAGGAAAGTGACTGCTGGGTGATAAGATAAAACTATATTTAGTTTTGTAAAAAACTGCAAAACGGTCGTCCTAATTGGCTGTGTTAATTTTCATTTCCACTAACAATAAATAAAAATGCCTGTTGCATCCTTGTCAGCATTTAAAAATGTCAGTTTGGGATTTTAGCTATTCTAATGGAGGTGTAGTAATTGTTGTCTTGTTGTTTTGACTTGCAAATTCTTAATGACATGATATTGAGCAACTTTTCACATGCTTATTGCAGTCTGCATATCTTCTTTGGTAAAATGTCTGTCAGATTTTTTGCCAAGTTTTGAATTAAGTTGTTTTTTATTGTACAATTTTATAAATTCTTTATATATTTTGTATAAATATTCTTTATCGGATAATATATTTTACAAATATGTTCTCAGTCCATGACTTATCTTTTCATTATCTTTATTTATTGTGAAATTTAACTTGATTTTCTTTTTTGTCCTGGGTACTTGGTGCCTATGTATTCTATTTGCTCTCTTTCCGGAACTCCTATAAGTAAGCTGTTGATGTTCCTGGATTGGCCCTGGTTTATTCTTCTGAGTTCCCTCGGTTTATTTGTTGTGCTTTTGTGTATTTTATTAATTTTATCTCTCAACTCTTCTATTGGCTTTTATTTCCATCCCTTGTATTTTTAATTTATAAATATTTGTCATGTTCTCTAACTAGTGTTATTAATACTACCCTGTTCTTATATCAAGTATCTATAATGAGAGATTATATCATTGAGAATATTAATTATGGACTTGCTTTCTTTTTGAGTTTTATTCTCTGCCCTGAATAAGCTTTGTTCCTCCAAGTAAATTTTGTTTATTAAAATGTGGTCTGAGCATGTAATGCTTGTGTTGATAGATTTAGTCACATTCCTGAAAATCTTTGACTGTCCATTCGTATTTTAAGGTGAGGCTCTAAGAATTTGGTAGGGATTTCTATGAACATGGTGTGATTTTTTTTAATCTGACCAATTACTCTAAAGGCTGATCAGAAAGGGGTTCAGCCAGACCAGTGGGTGAATAGTAATGCTAATAGTTGTTAGTCTTTTCTTTTGAATAAGTTTTTACAAAAAATAATTGTATTATCACCTAATATTGAATATAAGTCTGGTTATCAGCATTTTAATGGATGAATAGGGGAAATTGTTCCATGGGCCTCAGTTTTCAATATGTATTCTTTTACTTAAGATCTTAATATCTATTTCATGCATTATGCCTCACTCCTTTGTATATAATGTTCCAGTGCCAGAATCATCCTTGATTTGGTTTGTACAGACACCATCTGTTTTGCCAGAACCAGCCAAGAGTGGGCCTGGCTACTTTAAGCCTTTTCTACCATTTCATCCCCATCTCTCTAAATCCTTTATAAGTAACTCCTGTGCTTACCAGAAAAATGTTCTGTACAGATAATATTTCTTCTCATGGGTATCCTCTCTGTAGGCATATAGATTTCAGATTATTCCACCTTGTTTTTTAAAATATCATCTTAATATCTTTTTGTAAACATATTTATAACATAATTATAAAGTACACTATTATTTCCTCTCACAATGTCTGTTTGTACACCTGTAATTTTAGTAGTCTAAAAAGTAGCAAAAATAAACACATGTATTTAATGTGCCAGTTTATGTGTAAATTGACACTTTCACTCATACTTCTTAAATTTGTATTTTATTATTAAATTAAGTACAAAAGGAACATATATAACAACACAGCTTGATAAATTTACACAAAGTTAACAAAAATTTTATCAAGCACTCAGCCCAAAAAAGAGAACATTACAAGCATTGGGAAAACTAAACACAAATTCTGATTCAGTAGAACTGGAGAGGAGCCTGAGAAGCTGCATTTCCTGTGTTCACTCACATGGTGCTGAGACTACAGGACCAGAAACCACACTTTCAGCAGAAAACCTTTAGGACATCAACCTCCACTGCATAGGAGTTCTTGGCTAAATTCATTAAAATTTCTTCAAGAATCTTCCTAGAAAACTGATATCTTTTTATTTCTCTCATCTAGAAGTCTTTATTCATAGCTCTAGCAGTTTCTCCCTTCTTCAAGTAGTGGTCACAAATATCCTAGAGAATGGAGACATGGCCACAGGTAGAACATCTTTTAAGTCTATTGAATAAGATTTTGACAGGCTTAGGACAATAGGGAGGTGTAATATAGAGGGAACATCTACCTGTGGATTTATTATACACAGATCTTCGTACTAAAATCACATTATAATCCCCAGCTTGTCCTCTCAGTCTAAGAATCACTGATTTCTTCCAGTCTCTGGACCTTAACTTTTTGGTGTGAGAGTAAAATTAATAACAACTGAACCAACTAGACTTTCTGATTTTCTGAATTCTACTTTTGTCACCTTACTCCAAGCAGTATCCTTCAGTTTTATCCTTAGTATCTTTCAATTCATTTAAGGGAGAGATGTATAATAACATGATAATCAACCTACAAGAAAAGCAAAAAGAAGAGAAGCATGCTTCTGTAAAACCAGTTCTCAGAGGAAGAACTCAACCAAGATCTAAAACATAAAAGAAACACTATATATAAACTGTGTTGCTCTTTTCACTTTTCTCATCTTCTTTATTAAGGTAAAATTCACAACCATCATTAAATGATGTCTTTCATGGACTATGATGATCTGCAACCAGCTATCATACTAACAAATTTCACAAACCAATTAAATGGAAAAATCAACCATCTCAAATAATGCATATTTTGAGCCGGGCTCGTTGGCTCAGCCTGTAATCCTGCACCTTTGGGAGGCTGAGGTGAGTGGATTGCCTGAGCCTGCGGGTTCGAGACCCGCCTGGGCAACTTGGCAAGACCTCATCTCTATAATAAATCAAAAAAAAATTTGCCGGGCGTGGTAGCATGCGCCTGTAGTTCCAGCTACTTGGAAGGCTGAGGCAGAAGGATCGCCGGAGTCCAGCAGGTCGAGGCTGTGGTGGCCGGGAGCGGCCACTGCACTCCAGTCTGGGCGACAGAGTGAGACTCCAACTCAAAAAATAATAAGAAGAATAATAATGCATATTTTGTGTTGTTTTGTTTTGATATATGGCAACTATTTCAAAAGAGGAAATCATGAAAGTCTTAATTAAGATTGATTTTATGAAAAGAGCATTTTAAACACATGAACGTGAATCTGCTTGGTCTTTAAACCATAGACAAGTGGATTGAAAAATGGAGGGACCAGTAAGTAAATACTAGAAAATAGGATATGGATATAAGGTGGTATGTGGGAACCAAACCTATGTGTGAAGAAGGAGAAGAAGGCAAGGACGTAGAACTGGAGGAAGACACAGACATGAGGGATGCAGGTATTGAATGCCTTGAACCTGGTCTCCTTCTGGGGCAAATGAAAGACAGCAATAAATATCTGAATGTAGGACAATGTGATAAATGTGAGGTCAAATCCTGCAACAGTGAAGGCCACAAACAAACCATAAATTTTGTTGATTCGAACATTTGCAGCAGCTAGTTTCACAATAGCCATGTGCTCACAGTAGGAGTGGGAGATGACTGTTGTGTGATAAAACTGAAACCGGTACTTTATGAGTACTAGGCATGGGGCTACAAGAATGGCAGCCCTGAGCACAACCACAGTTCCTATTTGGGTGACAAGCTGATGGGTGAAGATAGTGGTATGTCGTAGTGGGTAGCAGATAGCCACATAACGGTCCAGGGCCA